>HF680919.1:1651-15259 GCA_000341915.2 Megaselia scalaris
AACTCGCACTGGTGCGAATTTGCTCTTTTAACAATGGATACTAGCACCGGTGCGAATTTCCTCTATATAAGTTCAATGCACTCACTTGAATCAAATTCTTCTCGAAAAGAACTTTCCGGGTTGTAAGTTTTAAAATTCGCTAACCAGATCTTTCTCCAGTTGATAAAAATTTTTGAGGACATTATTGACACTGAGAAAATAAAGTGGACAGTTTGTTCTTTTGAATCTTTCAAATTACCAGGTTTTGATGGGTATATTCCAATTATGTTGAAGAGTGCTTCAGTGTTATTGTTCCTATTTTAAACTGAATATACAAAGACTGTCTGGTATTCAAATGAATTCAATTTGCTTGGAGAAGTGTGAAGGTTTTTTTCATTCCCAAAGCAGGTAAAGATTTCAGAGGAGGAGTTCTGTCGCCGCTTCTATGGTTATTGGTAAATGAGTTTTTGCTTATGTTTCAGTCACATCACATAAAGGTTCTTGCCATGAGTTCTTGAGTCCATCACTCATACAGCCTTAAACAGTGCATTAAGACTGTAAATTTGATTATATGGACTGATAAAACCTACGGTCATACGAATTTCCTTCTGAATAGCAGGTTTAGCAAGTCCTACACTTTTGACAGCAGTGTTCTATTGATTAATTTCGAAAAAAAAGTCTAAACTATTTTGGGACTGCATCAAAATGCTAAATATTCTTGGCACTTCCAACTACGTTGGTCCTCGTGTCATATATCTTGAGCTGCAAAATATTCTCTTCCCGTTGGTAAGGAATTTGTCTCTTGTGATAATTGTAATAGGCGATGCAGCTTACTAGACTCCTGTGAAGTTACTAAGAAAACTTGGAGTACATTTGATGAAAGAGCATCTAAATATCTTATTACTCTTGGTAGAAACTCCCTAAGATGTTGGTAACTCTTAGTAGTGTCTACTTCTGAATTCTGTGAAGGCTGTGTCATCAGAAATCGTTACACCGGAACACTCTGCTGTTCGTGTCCTGGCTTCTCAGCAAATCGCATAAAATTTTTGAGAACCCATAATATTTAAAGTTTAGAGTTTCTAGGAAATATAGATTTTAAGGACATTTAGATTTTTTTAATAATTTTGTTGGTTTTCAGGTTGAGTTTTTTGGATTAGTTTTGTGAGCAGCACGAAGCTTTCAGTTACTTTTGTAATTGACCGTCCTTTAACAACCATTTCCAATATTATTAAGTTATTATTTTCCAAAATCAATATCAAAAATAAATTTAAAATTTCCCACCAAGCAAAAAAAAACCCATATGTTTTCTTATCAAATCATATGTTTTAGGAAAACATTTAGTGCTCCAAGAAAATATCCAAAATGATTATTCAAAGAATATTAAATAAAAGTGTTTTTCAAACAAAAAGTATATTGAAAACAGTTCCAGCTATTCAGAAATTGAATTTCTCATCAAAATCTGGAGATGACAATTGGTCCCAGATTTACAAACTTCCTCAAATAAAACTCTTAGCAGGATTCAATAAACTTAAAATTTACCAAGCTGTTATATCAGGAGCTCTTATTCCTGCTTCACTGGCCTTGGAACAAGCTGGAAGCTTGCCACAAAGTATATCAACGGTAGTTGCAACATTAGCTGGAACCGGTTTTGTGACACTTTGCCTAGGTTCTGTTGCGCTGAAGAATATTGTTGGAATCTTATATGTCAATGAAGAAGGAACAAAGCTGAAAGTTTCTTGTCCAGATTTCTGGGGTAGACGAAAGGACCATACAATCGTTATAGACGATATGATTGCTCCATCAAACTTTACTAAATTCAAATATAATCCATCTTTAATTATTACAACTGATGAAAAGGGAGAGAAATTTAGGCTTTTGGCTGATTTTGGAGAAATTGTTGAACCTGACACTTACTTTACATTGTTTGGAAAGAATTAAAAGATTTTGTTCCTTAAAACTTATTGTTTTTTTTAGAGAAACTAACTTAATTTACTTATGTAATTAACTGAAAATACTATTTATGTTAAAAATTATTTTACTTGAACAGAACAACAGAAATTACTTAGAAGCTAATTACTTGCGTAATTTAGGTGTAAATTACGCTTGTGAATTTCGTAAATTACATACAATGCCCATTCCTTACTGTTATACAAACATTTTCTCCTGCCTAAGAGACGTGCTGTCTTGATACTGTGAAAAACAACGCCATCTGAGCGCATAGATGAGCAGCATATATTAGTTACATATAAGTTACTAGTAACTTACGCGTAAATTACGTATGTAACTAATGGATATTTACGTTAGTTATTGTAACTAATTATTTTTACTGCGTGAAGATAGGCATTTAAAATTTTTCTTTTTTTTATCTTGTATATTTATATTTATTATAATACATTAATAAAAAACATCTAATAACACTTTTTTGTATTAAAAAAAATATATTCAAAATTTATTCAAAAAACGGTATCAGAATCATTGCTAACTTTTTAACTTGGTTACGATTAGTTACAGTAAGTTACGTAACTTATTGTAGGTAACTAATGCAATTATAACCTTTAGAAACATATGCTCATCATGAATCTGGTCATATAAAGACTGGTCATATATAGGAGGTTGTTGTAATAGTTGCATGATAGTGTCGAAAACCTCCTAAAGTATTGAAAATGTTGGAGATTAACTAACTAAAAGTATTTACGAGCATCATTTGGCTCATTACTCGGGAAGCTCATCATAAGCTTCACCGAATGATTTCTGTCCCTCATGAATTCAACTTCCTCAAGCTGCTGTGCGTCTACTTTTCAACTTCGCCAGCTTTGTAACTTCAGCCTTTGTCCCTCCAATGATCCAAAGTCGGGGAAGTGGAAAATCGCACCAGTGCGAATTTCCTCTGTTATTGGTGCAAACTCGCACCATTAGTGCGAACTTGTATTTATTAGAAGAAAATTCGCACCGGTGCGCGCTTACATTCTTGAGAGTGGAAACTCACACTTAAAGCATACTTCTTGGTGTTTCTCATACAAGATAGCGAAGTGACCAGAAACTAGTTTTGCAGTACAATGATCTCGTTATATATAGGCTTCAATTCTTAACCTTCAATTCTGCTTGGTTATTATAGCGTCTTGTCTTGAGCCACATGTTTCTAATAAAAAACCCATAGCTTCTTTACACCTTCGTATACTAGGTTTATTAATATGGGATGGAGACGATCATGGATGGGCAAATCGAAGTATTTAATTAACAAGTTATGTAATTTACATGTAATTTATGTCCGTAAATTTCGTAATTTACATAAAGAACTAAGATTTTGTATAAAAGTAGTTAATTATTTAAGTAATTTATATTCTCTATTGAAATAAATCTCTCTAAGAGTATAAAAGACTCCGTAGAACTATATTCAGTGTTCAGTCGTCGGACTGTTACCTCCCAAAGCTAAAGCTGAAACATGAAGTCTACACTTGAAATATAATCCCGAAATATTACCAGAAACATGCACAATGACCATAACAACGCCATATCTCTCGTCGTGTTCCATGAGTCTTTGTGCTCTATCTCATAGCGATTCTCTCACCAACATTGTGTCCTCTATCTTGGGAAGCACACCCCGAAATACGACATATGTTTAGAAATTCAAGCAATTGGTGCTGATCAGTCTTTTTTAATTAATAGTTTCAAATTATTTAAACTTTAATATTTTATTATTTAAATGTGTTTTTTTTTTAATATTTTTTAGTTAATTATAAAAATGAATCTTTAAATTTTCAAAATGTTTGTAAATATCAAAAAGTAATGAAAACTCCAAATTATTTCCAACAAAAAATGGTATATTTCTCACAACAAATTAAACAGTCTAACTCCATCTGTAATGAGCATAGGCTCTGTTAGCTTCGCATTGCCTATGCAAATCATTCTTCCTCTTCACGACCCTTCCCTGATTTGAAGCGGCGTCCAGTAATTCCCATGCCAATTTCTGAGGAAAGTGGATAGTTCTTTCCTTTTCTTTGGCAGCTTCAATAATCCACTTCATAGCCATAAAATTGGCTCTGTTAATGGTGATTGGAACAGGAACCTGTAAGTGACACCACCTCTTTTGATAGGAGTCAATTGGAGTAAAGGCCGACAGTTTTCAATGGCCTGATGAAGGATTTCATTAGGGTTTGTTTGAATTTTAGATTTCTCCTCTTCATTTTGCGACAAATTATACTTTTCCAACTGGATTCTCTTAATTTGTTCAAAAGTCTTGCTTAGAAGATCTCGGGCCAAGAGTTTGTTGCCCTTTTTCATTATATAATTTGTAAACTTTGAAATAACTTCATCATGGAACACGGAAACTGTGTCATTGTTTCTGGCGGCTTTAATGGGAATATGAGCAACCTTCAAATGTTCTCCTGATTTAGTGAGAGCTTCTTGATCCTCTTTCTTGAAAATAGGTTCAATGTAGTTTTTTGGGTAAACAGACATGTGGGAAACCGCACATATTGTTGGCCTGCAATTTTAACATTTCTTTAAAAAACTTTCTGTTTATTGAGTTCAAGGTATATTTTCTTACCTAAATAAGGCCAATTTGGAAAGAGGCCCCATCATTTTCACTGAAATTTTACGAAATGTTCTCGTTTATTTACCTTTTTTCCTACAGTGAAGTCAGATTGTAGGAATTTTCCCCAATGATAGTGAGGAATCTTAGTTTGCCCGGTTCAAAGAGGAATTCTTGGGTAAAGTAATCTGACAACACTTTAAAGTTTTGTGCACGTTGATTTGTTTTGGTTTTTTGAGTGAATTTAATTTAATTATTTTAGAGGAAATATCAAAGAAATTGGAATGGCTTTAAATATAAAACTAAAGGAAGCGTAAGTAAAATTGATTAAAATTATTGTGAAAAGTTTTTCTTGCAGGATTAAGTGAAAATAAAATAAAGTCTTAAAAACATTACTTTTTTAGTTTAGTTTTTGCTATTTTTTAGTTAAATTGTTTAATAACCTTCTAAAGGGCTTTCCCGTTTCCAATCAAAGAAAGTTGTCCATAAGATTTCAAATATTAAGATACTAAATGTCATCTAATCAAAGGAATGTCATCCCTACTTCCAATATCCTGATAAGTCTATGAGCGTATGAGAATATGTCTCTAACTTTTTCTTACTTAGCATTCTTATTGCCCATACCAACCAAGGTTTTCTTTCCTTTCACTAATATGATTTTCATGTCCAGGAACCTAACATAATCTAATAAGTTTCTGGTTGGCTGTTTACATTGCAGTCCTTCCATTTCTCAAGCATTTCAAACCATTTATGCATGTTAAAAGCTCAAGAATCCCAAGATTGTAAATATCTATATATTTTTATAAAACAGTAATTTTCTTTTGGAGGCCTCCTTTCATCTTTAATTTCATAAGAACTCGAAAGGTGAGACACTTTGCCAATTCGTGTACAAATGTCTCCCAGTCCAACCAGTCTCATACAAAATTCCTAATCCTGAATAACGAGAAATTCCAATTCATGGCAAATTTTTCCAATCTAACGAAAATCCACCCAATCACTTGAAAATCCATCAACAATCATCCATTCTTTACAGAATACAATCAGTCTTTAAAAATCAGAATCACCAGTCCATCGAATAATGTTTTCCAGTTAAAGCAGTCCTCTCATTGCAGTCCTAGATCAGTCCAAGAATATATCAATATTATTACCAGTCTACACAGTTAAAACTAATAATTGATGAATATTTCTCAATATTTGTTACCTGAATCTTCCGTACTTCAAGTATACTAGAATGACCATAACTTCTGGATTTCCACAATCGAAGTGAAGTCAACCTTACAGCTGACTTTACTGCAACATATTTCAGGTTTATATTTTGCGTTCTCAATTTTAAGAGAATCTCATTAACAACTAGAATCCATATTAGTGGAACAACGCTTCCCTGTGGAATGCTTCTTCAATCCTAGAGGAGCAACTAGTGTTTGTCGAATAAATCTTGTATTCAGAATACAGATATACATAAAGCATTTTGAGCCTCATGGCTGAATTTGTTGAACGCTTCCTCAATGTACAGAAAAAAAGAGATTAGGCTCTGTAAACTTTCTTTTTATTTAAGCATGCTGATTTGGAGCTGTCCTTATAGCAAATCATCCTCTTATATAGAAAGCAGGAAGTTACTATGTATATAACAATTACTAAGGCAATCCCTGTATATATTAACAAATAGAGAAGCCACCATCTGCGATTTAACCTGTAACATTCGGAATAATATCATCTATTCTTCGCGACTTGTAAGGATCATGGATCCCACTTCCACCTTCTAGTTCAATTCGCCCAGTTGTCAGATGCCCAACCATTCGCTACCCCATAAAATTGCGTGCTGGACGCGGATTCTCTTTGGAAGAAATCAAGAGAGCCGGTGACCACTGGATTCGCTCATTCCATTGGAATTGCTGTTGATAACAGACGCTGCAACAAGTCTGTTGAATCCCGTCAAAGGAACATTCAACGCTTGAAGGAATATAGAAGCAAATTGATCTTGTCTTGATCCCCATAAACAAGAAGAAGATCCGCAAGGTTGAATCCACTCCAGAAGAATGCAAATTGGCTACCCAACACATTGGACCAATCATGCCAGTCAAGAAGGAAGTTCCAACCATTGAATTCAGAGAAATCACAAAGGACAAAAAGAACTTCAAGGCTTACGCCACTCTCCGTGCTGCTCGTCTTGTTTCCATTACATACCCTTATTTCATATATAAAAATTGGACATAAAAAAGATTCCTATTTCTATTGTTATGACCAGATTTCCATCCATTTCCCTTATTTCCTTAATTCTTGCAGGCTGATGCAAGAATTAGCTTCCTTTGGGTATGTTCTAAACGTATCGTTGTTGACACAACAACGATTTTCTTACTAACATAAAGTATCTTGGACGATAACATATATCATCCGGGATTCTATAGAAGTCAGTAACTAAAAGCTTTGTCTATCTTTGTCCATAATTTGGAACTCATTTGTCGTCAAGACAATTGAGTCCTTTTCATTACAAATGTGTGTAATGTTTGTTATTCAATCCCATACATACTACCCTTTTACCTCCATAACGAACCGATGTATGGTCCAGGAACCTATCTTAAATTATCATAGACTATAATTAGTTGACTTATTGCATTATCGGTGGGGTCATATTCATAGTTAAGTTTGGCAAACAGCTCTTCTCTGTTCCTTAATTTCATCTCGTTACTCATTTCATGGTTCTTTTGTCACATTTGGAAGGATCTGTTTTGGCTTCTTTTACTTGCCTGTAGCGACAAACCTTCAAACTGATTCCGCTGTATTCACAACGTTTCCCAGACACTTTTTGTTTGGTTGTTCTTACCATTTGGGTATGTTAAGCAACTTTGCTTCGTCCTCCAACAATTTAATTAATTAGTTTTGAAAAGAAAACTTTTTGAGCAGACATGACTCATTTGTTATACCATCTGTACTTTATTAAAAGTTGTAAAATAAAAATATCTTCTTTTTAGTTTCGAAGTGGAAAAGCAGTACGGAGCTTTCTACACAGGAGGCAACATTTGTTGGACCTCAGATGGAAGTCAATTCTTGTGCTTAGAAAACAACAAAATCAACGTAGTAGACATTGACAGCGGAGAAGTGGTCCAAAATATAGCTGCTCCCAAAGAAGCAGAAGAAGATTTGGAGCAGGATACACTTTACACCTTTGATTTAAGTTCTGATGATGAATCTGTGATTACAGCTCATAAAAGTGGTCTTTTGAAGTTATGGAGCAAAATAAATGGAGAACAAATTAAAATTTGGAAATCCGGACACAAAGGTCCCATTCCCAGAGTTGTATTTCGCTCTAAAGGTGGAATTGTGGCCACAGGAGGTTCAGATTCCACTGTTCGAGTATGGGACTATGAGAAGAAAGCATGTCTCTCAGCTCTTAGAGGAAGCCAAGGAGTTGTTAGTTTGGTAGTTTTTCATCCTGATGTTTCTAAATCATTCATATATGCTGCTGGTGATGACAACAAAATTAATTGTTGGAACTATGCCACAAAAGAGTTGAAACACACATTTACCGGACATTACTCCAAAGTAACTTCAATCAGTTTTTCCAACAACTATTTGGTTTCTGTGAGTCGAGATAAGGTTCTTATTTTATGGGACATGTTGACAGCCACCAAAAAAGTGTAATCCCATTGTACGAAGCATTGGAAGGCGTTGTTGTTCTTCCCAAAATAGGAAAATTACCAAATGGATTTAATTTGGAGTCTCCAGATAATAAGGATCATGTATTTGCTGCCATTGCTGGAGAATCTGGAAAGATAAAAGTCTGGGAGTGTACAGGTTCCAAAATTGTATATTCACAAACTGAAAGTTATGTTTCTAAAGCTGAAGAAGAAGGTGGCTTGGCTATAACACAACTTCTCCATTGTCCAAAGACTACTCAGTTGGCAGTTGTAACAGCAGATCACAATATTTTGGTACATAATATTAGCACTTTTCATTGCTCCAAACAGTTGATTGGATTCAGTGATGAAATCTTGGATATCTGTTTTGTTGGGAAGAAAAGTAGATACTTAGCTGTGGCCACAAATAGCAATGATATAAAATTCTATGATACCACCAATATGAATTGTCAGATTTTGAAAGGTCATACAGACATAGTTTTGGCAGTGTCTTCCCATAAAAATTTCCTTCTATCATCTGGAAAGGATCATACGATTAGACTCTGGGAAGTTGATCCTGGAACTTTTAAGGTGAAATGTTTGGGTGAGTTCATTTTATTTTAATCTATTATTAATTATAATCAATTTTTACTTTCAATTACAATTTAATCATGTTTTCATATTTCAGCAAAAGGATCCAAACACACTTCTTCAGTAGGTTCCATATCCTTTGGTAAAGTAACACACACTATTTGTGCTTCCGTGAGTCAAGACTCATGCCTGAAAGTCTGGGACATTCCAAAAAAATTCGAGGATCAAGAAGAACTTTTGTCTTTAGAATGTAAAGCCACACAAATCGCTCATGAAAAGGACATAAATTGTGTTACAATGTCTCCAAACGACCAACTTATTGCTACAGCTTCCCAAGATAAAACCGCGAAAATCTGGTCTGCTTCAAAGCTTGAATTGCTAGGAATTTTCAAAGGTCATCGCAGAGGAGTTTGGAGTGTTAGATTCTCTCCTGTAGACCAAATCTTCTAACAAGTTCTGCAGACAGTACCATGAGGCTTTGGAACATATCTGACAATACTTGCTTAAAAACTATAGAAGGACATGAAGCTTCAGTTTTGAGGGCGGAATTCATTACAAAAGGTTTACAAATTGTATCAGCTGGAGCTGATGGATTGGCAAAGATTTGGACAATAAAGACTAGTGAATGTAACACAACTTTGGACAAGCATGAAGCTAAGATCTGGTCCATTTGCATTAACAGTGAGGAAACCCACTTCTTTACGGGTGGAGCAGATTCTCAACTTATCAGATGGAAAGATGTTACTGAGGAAAAGAAAGTCAAGGAAATTGAAGCTAAGCAGGAAGAACTTTTACAAGAACAAGAGTTGTATAATCTATTAGCTCAAAATAAGACTCTGAAAGCTTTGAGATTGGCTTTAAGACTAGAAAAACCTTATTTAACTTTGAAAATTATAAACTCTGTAATTAAAGACGGTCAAGGCGGAGAACAACTAGAGAACACGATAGGAAGTCTGAATGAGCTCCACAAAGAAAAACTTATAAGTCACGCAACTTCTTGGAACACAAACAGTAGGAATTGCAGGCCAGCCCAGTTAGTGTTAAATATTCTTTTGAATGAGATCGTGTCCAATGAGTTCAAACCACAAGGATTAGCTAAGATTGTTGAAGAATCAATTCCATACACAGAAAGGCATTTCAAAAGGATGACAGAATATTTGAAGGATTTGCAGTTCATTGAATTCACTTTGAGGTGCATGCAACCTCATAAGAATGGTAATGTTATATTGAATGAAATGGAAGTTGATGAGGAGGATGAATAAACGTTTTTATGTCGAGATTTGGTGTTCTAATTGAGGGATTGAAGTTATTTGAAGAATGTAGGAAAATATAGAAGGTAAGTATATCACATATCTTAAAATCCTGGACGACATGTACATTCTGACACTACCTACACTTTACTCTTATGTTGGACCTATCCTGTTAAGACTACAAGAGATAGTTGAAAAATTATGATCGGCCTTACTATGGTATTATGTGATCAACATTAGGATACAAGAGCCTATGGTTCTATATATTGGCTAATGTTTCTAAATTATGTTCCATTCCAACAAGAATTCTTTATTTAAACGTCTTTGAATACTCTCCTCCTATGATATTCAAGCTCTTTACCCCCTTTCCTATCATTTTCAAGCCCTTAAACCCCTTTAGCATCACAGTCTTATTACTTATCGCTTTTGGCTATTCTTTACATCAGGAATAGGCATTAACTGAAATTTAAGTAATTTACATGTAAATTACGTAATTAATTAACTTCTTCAATACAAAGTCTACATTTTAAATGTAAATTTCATAATTTACAAAAATTGCGTAAGTAATTAAATATTTTTTCCAAAGCTAGAACCGCATGACTATAAACATATATTGATCTATATGTCACTCCTAAGAAAGGAGTAACATATCTTAGAAGTAGAACACACTTTCTTGACCGGAATAGATTGTAGACTTCGCTTCGCTCTCTTGAAAGTAGAGGAGGGACCTAAATCGGAACTTCCTTCATAGGGGTATATTCATTGTGGGTGGGAAAATATAGGTATTTAGTTAATTACTCATGTAATTTACTTCCATAAACAAGGTAATTTTCGTGAATAACTGATATTTTATACTGAAGACGTTAATTACTTACGTGTAAATTACGCGTGCAAATTACATAAATTACCGACTGTAAATTAAATTCTAAGCTTAAATTTTATAAATTTGATAATAAACTTTTTTTTAATTTAAAATACATCTCTCTTATATTCCCACCTAAAGAAAGCTAAATTAAAACTCAACCCAACAAATTTTTATAATTTTAAAAATCTTCAAAAAATATATAAATATAAAAATCCCCAAAAAAATTAATTTAAAAAATCCCTTTTCAAACAAAAAATTCCTCTGTAATCAAGTCAAAAGATCAATTTTAAACATATTTACAAAACATAGTTTATTAAAAATAACAAATTAAAATTAAGAATGTTTGGAATGTGTAAAAAAAATAAAACAATAAAAAAATAAATAATGAGATTTGAGAGAAATTAGTTAAAAATTAACAAAAATTAACTTGATCACAATACGAGCTTAACAGATATGTATGAATGAAAATTAATTAAAATTATATAATATTAAGTACAAATTAATTAAGGAACTTAAAGACTAATTTGGGATTCATAGACTCGAGCAAGCTCAACTTGCCTCGAAAAAGCTTATTCTTTAAAATTATTTATCAAAATCGAAACATTTAGTGGCATGCAAATATAATATACATAAATTATTGTCTACAACACATATACAAATGTCCAGAAGAGGGCGTTGAATACAATAAAGGCCAGTGGGAACACAAATCTGGCCCTTCGGTCGATCCAAATTGAAATTTCTTGAGGTGTCATTGTTGTCCAATTATAGGTCAAATTCTCTTGGCTTCTTGTAGAATCAGCCATTGACAAATTGTTTGAAGAATCATTAGTTTCCATATCTATTTTGTAGTGACCATTGGGCTCCTTAGCAAACTCCTCATCACTATTGGTGGTGATTACTGGTATGTTCTGTGGAGAATTTTTTTACAGACATTATAATTTTTATTCTGTAATTTCAAGAAATGTAATACTTACATGAACAGTCAAATAATGGTTGGAATATGAAGGCTGGTTGGAAGAATTGTTATCCAAACTTGAACAAGATCTAGATTTATGAAGACCCATGTCCTTTCTTGCTAGTCTTGGAGTGATTGTAGATTTCAAAATATATTTGCTGTTGATCTTTTTGAGCTCCACATTTTTCTTCCTTCTCCAAATTGTGTTTACAAAAGCAAATTCAACGAGACTTCCAAAAATAAAGCCAGTACAACCCAAGAACCAAATTTCAGAAACTTTGATATAACTGACTTTTGGTAAAGTTTTTCCTTGTGAAGAAGCTAGAGTGATAAACGTCAACATAGTACTTGTTCCCAGCATAATTCTCGGTGCTGACTGATCGGCTTGTAACCAAAATGATACCCAGGAAATTGCGACAATCATCATAGATGGGAGGAATAATCCATAAGATAGAAACCAACTTCACGAGTTAGATGGACAGTAAAGCTTAAGGAGCTATAGTTTCCAGCTGAAAGGAAAAAATATTGTCTTAGAATACACAAACTACTACAAAATTGAAGAGCTTTGAAAGCTTTTAGCAAATACGACAACCAATTGAATCTGAGCTTTTACAGACTAACCTATTAATTTTGTTTTATTATTAATTAATGTAATGTTGTGTAATTAATGTCGTCTAATTCAATAAGCTTTTGAAAAATTAGCGAAGACATAAACTAAAAAAGCTTGAATATCTTTTAACTATATATTCAATAGATGTCGGTAAATTATCTTTTCTAAAAATTGAGTTTTAGAACAAACTAAATTTGTCTAAGATTGTCGTTTTAAATGTCATTCAAGACTAGTTAAAAAATATAATAAAAACCTACCAAAAGCTCCATGACGCAAATCAGACAAATTTGCTATGATTGTGGTGTGATTTGTCCAGTAACTGACCATCATATATTCAGTCAAATGCATTTCAGGATCAAAAGCTATTGAAGCATTGTCTTCCCAATGCAGGACCAGTTCAGTAGTGTTGTACATCCAACTTTCAATAACAGTGTTACAATGTTGCGAATCGAAGGGGAACTTTTTCAAGTTCATCCAACAGTAAAGAGTAGCTTGAATTCTTGTAGAAATAATGACTGTTCCATCTGGAGAGATTGATGTGAGGATATCTTGTTCAGCTGTTCCAAGGATACTTGAATCTCTTTCGTTGGCCAGGAAGATATGTGGAACCCATAACTTCTTTCTTAAGTCACTTTCGCCTAGAATCGGCTGCTTTCTTTTAGGAGCGACTTCTTTGAAAACCAATCTTGGATCTACAAAACGAAGTTGCAGGAGAGCATGAATTTTGAATTGCAAGTCATGGGCTTCAAGATTTTGCATAAAGTAGATGTAAGTTCGGACATGGACGTCAATCGGCAAGCGTTCACCTTTTTCATTGGTTGCTGAAATGATAATAAACAAAAATATTTTAATAACAATACTTAAAGGATTCTGATACTAGAAGGATCCTGCAAGATTATAGCTTGGACATCGAAGTAGTCTGAGAGATTAGAAGATCCAAATAACGGGGGAAGAGGACCGTAGCTCATATCAGTTTGACATCTACTACAGGTGCTACTATAAAATATCAGGAGGGACTGGGCTTTGTCATATGTGGGAAAACAAGATATTGTGTGTCTCTATGTATACCGATCAATGCTTCAATGGAAGGGCAATTTTCAGGGATGGGCATTACCAGTAATTTACAAGGGTAATGTACACATAAATTACGTTAGTAATTAAATACTTCAATACAAAATATTAGTTACTTACGTAAATTACACAATTTACAGAC
>HF681031.1:2167-14977 GCA_000341915.2 Megaselia scalaris
GTCAACAAGACAACCTGTGCTATTAATTTTCGAAGTTGTCAAATTCCAGAAATGGAAACGAATCTGATCGAGAATCTTATTTTCCTTTTAGATACTTTTATTTTACTTTTTTGACAAAGAATATAAAAGATATACGTCACTCGCGCGTTTCGATCAGGCCTCGGGAGTATGTTCGATTTAATTTGCCCTTCTGAAATTATACGAAATCTTGAAAAATCATTCAAAAACTCATAAAAATCTTCCTAAATCACTTAAAATCTTGTAAAATTATTTAAAATGTTCAGTATAATGTAAGAAATTCTCCAAACTATATACAAAATCTATTCCAATTTTCAAATCTACACAAATATTCTCAAAGCCTGATAGTAAAAGCTAGTATGTTCCATAAGCAAATACCAATCTATTCAACTTCCTGTAAATACAAAAGAAACGAAAAACCCAATATGTAACCGATACCTTTTCATACGTGACCGGGAAAGAAGATTTCTGAAAAGTGAGATCATTACCAACTAAAACCTTTTACTTATTTATTTTCATATTCATTTCAAAAGTCTTGAAATGAAACTTTCCTTCAATAATTGATATGAAACCGCAAAGTTGAAATATATTATTAATAAATGAAATATTATAAAAACTTTTTTCTTACGTTTTTTCCATCGAAGATTCGCCATTGAGAAGAACTCAAAATGTAAGAAAAAACTAACAATCTTGTAATTACAACACCGATCAATTTTATGGTAATTAATTATACGCTTCGAGTGATATGGATGGTGTTTTAATTGAAATATTATGACTTTTATGGAATTTTTTACAAACTATAACATTGCATTTCATGTTCTTTCGCTAGGCTTTTCTAGACGTTTGGTTCTTATCACCTTAAGGTGTTTTGGTTTGAGATTTATCAAGGTACTATGTAATTTATTGTGTGTTTATTTGTTTTATTATTTATAGTTTTTTCAAATTAGACTTTAGTTTTTGGCATTATTTGATTTAAGATTTATCTTAAATGAGAAATTGCAATTTACTCGGGGCCTTATATCATTTACTTTGTTTCCAAACAAGTTTCTTATGATGCCCTTAGTTAGTCTCTACATAAGTTTTAACCTTCCTCCTAGTAACCTCAAAAATGTGTTAAGATTTAGATCATTGTTGTGAACAGTTGATTCCGATTTATGCAATGCTCCAAATATAGAAAGTAGTTTCATACAGAGAGCCGGACAATGTGAATATTGCCATTACAGCTACAAATGTCTCTACAGAATCTGCATTCATCATCATCAGATAATCCCGTGTATTTCATATGTTTTGCTACCGGGCAGTGTCCTGTTATTTCCCTTAAAGAATTCCGATTATATCTCATTATTTCCTTCGATTTAGCTTTATTTATGACTGGCCAAAACAGTTTTGGTATTTTGCAGATTTCGAAGTTGCTCCAATTTCTCTGCCAAATATGATTTCAGCTTTGGCCCAACTCAAAGGTGGAAACACATCTCCAGATGCTGAGATGTGTTGCATCCTTGAGCAATTCTTTGCCAATAAATCTGCTTTTTCGTTACCTTCGAAACCAGCATGCCCAGGGATCCGACACACTCTGACACTGTTGAAGATACTGAGTTTACTTATTGTATAATATTATACTTATTATATTTAGAATTAATGAAAGTACATTCTAAAGCTTTTATATCTGCTTGACTGTCTGTATAAACAGAGATGGATACAACAAACACCTAATCCTGTTCCAATATCAGTGAAAATGAAGATTTCATTGTCATATGTGACATTGTTTTTCGTCCATTTATCCCTACTTGGAATTTCTGATTCGAACATTTTGCTGAAATTTGTTTCAGTTTTCATGCAATCTAAATCATTACTCTTGCCTAATTCACTAAAGAAGTTTAGAATGCTTTTATGCCCCTCATTTGATGAAAAGAACCATCCTAGACTTCTTAGTCTTATACTACTTTGTGCATCTCCAGAAATTATGAAGAGATCTAGAGGACATAATTGAGTATGACCTCCAAGGCAGCCGTAGAAGTTATCTTTATGGCACCTGATATACCCAAACAAGTTAAACGATGAACGCTGCTAAGTCTCTTCTTTGCTGTCTCTATATTTACTCTTGGCCACCATACGATAATATTGGTCTAAATATTGTACTATAAAGCCAATATAGTATCTCTGGTTTGAGTCCCCATGTTAAAACCCACACACTTGGTGCACGTGTACCAGGCCACAAGACTTTTTTTTTCCTTCTTTCTTTTAGGTAAAAATTCCAATTTAGCCTCTTGTCCAAAATAACACCTAGATATTTNAATTGTAGTTTTTACCCCAACTAATAAATTCTTTGCACCTTCAGTCTTGTGAATAATACTTCTGGACCAATGCTAAATGTAACTTACAGTTATTACTTACAGCTTACAATTATTTCTATGAGAGTACTTAAGTGTTTTCCTTTCACTATTTCAACAACGTCATCAGCATATGTTATACGCTTTTTCTCTATGTTGAGTAATAGATTATTCACAACTATTAGCCACACCAAAGGAGACAGAACCCCTCCCTGAGGAGTACCACGTGTGGTTGTTCTACAGGTTGTTGTGTCTCCCAGTGTTGACGATACTATTCTATTGGATAACATATTTTCAACGCATCGAATTAAACAAGTATAAATCCCTAGCGTGCCTAGAGAGTCCAGCCTTGCATAAGTAGTTACATTATTGAAGGCTTCCTAGATGTCAAGAAAGTCCGCCAATGTGTCTTCCTTGTGTTTTAGAGAGTCTTCAATAGATGCCACTACCTCTTGTAGGGCAATCTCTGTAGATCTGCCTTTTCAGTAATCATGTTGAGATTTAGAGATAAGTTTCTCGTCTAAATTTCTTCTGAGCATGAATGATTAAAGACTTATTGGCCTGTACTCTTTTGTACAGCTTTGGGAATAAATACAACGTTTACTTAAATTGATGAAAGAAATATTCGTTGCATCCATTTCCATATATGTTTCAATGAATGTTGAAGCATGGCTGGTATTATTCTGTCTGGACTGTTCACAGCCCATACAACAGAGAAATTTGTTTTCTCTAAATTACCATAATTACTATTGTTTACATAAGAACTTTCCTCGCATGCTGATTGCAATTCAGGAAAATTTGTGTCCAATAGTAATTCCAATACTAAGTAGCTTGTGGAGCACTGTTTGATTTTGATAGTATTTTATGAAACCTTGATGCCTCATTTCTACTATCTCTATCTTCTAAATCTTCTGGAATATCCTTAGGAGTATCGGATTCTTCAAAACATTTTAATGATTTGATTTCCCAGTTCATTTATCAGGATCATGGATGAGCAAATCAAAGTATTTAGTTAATGAAATATACACTTCTTGTAAATTACGTAATTTACACAAATGAGTGAAATTTTAAATTGACGTAGTTAATTATTTGCAGGCAGTAACCGTCCTTGATCAGATTTTTAGAATAGTTTTTGTTCTAAAAATCATGTTCAATATATTTTCTCTCTTACACTACTCCATGTGTTTCGTAGCGTCATTTGGAAAAATCTGATAAACTTCTCTAGGTTTCTAAATGGTTCCTTGTACGGTATAGCTCAACTCTTTAAATTTGAGAGAGCCCGTAGAGCATACGCTTTTTCTGAGTTCCAGTATAAGTTCACTGCCATCAATTGATTTTTTCGAACAATGAAGCTGACCTTTTTCCACTGATTGAGGAACATTCTGTTTAGCTCACACGATTTTAGCGACGATTATACTCTCAAGGACTCGAAAGCGTTCAAGCTGCGAAACCTTTCATTTACCTTCAGCGATCATAGCTTCTGTCGCTTAGAAAGGGGAAAACATTGATCTTAGAAAGGTAAGGTACACACCTCATTTCCCCCTGAATCAAGCTGATTGTTCCTTATTGGAAGTGTTTTTGTTTTTATTTTAGATAAGAATTTGTACTTCACTCGGTTTCCACCAGATCTTTTCATCAACAAATATCATCTATAATCAAATCAATATTCTTCAATTGCCCTACTTTTAGTCGAAATCTATGAAACTCAACTCTGAAGCACGAGTATCGTAACTTAAGTTTATGTAACGAAAATCGATGAAAGGCTATAAATAAAATTCTATAAAACTATTTTGAAATAAAATAAGATTTACCATTTTTAAAATTTTTCTTAATTAACAAAATTTTTTTTTTACATAAAACACCTAAAAATATGCTAATATAACTTTTTTTTTCCTAAAAATAAAACATTTTGAAATTTTTTTGTGATAAGTTTATGATAAAGTTTTTAATTTTTTGATAGTAAATGAAAACAAACTTTCATGAAAAGCCATCAATTCAAGAAAAATTTAAAACTCTAAAATGCTTGCTTTTCAAACAAATAAATATTTAAAAATTACAATTTTTAAATTTTACAAAAAATAAATTCCCAAACAACCCTTTTTTCACCTGTTTACAGAGTTAGTAACTTAAATCTACTTTAAAGACCGCCGAAAAAAAACATATATGTGAAGAATATTTATGCAAATCCTACCCTTCTTATCGTTTAAGAGTATTTCCCCCATTTTAAACAACCCTCTTTCTTGAAATTCCCAATAACCACCGAAAACATTAACAGGTTGATTATATAGAATTACCAAATTTCCACTCCAGTTTCTTGGCTGACCTTGGATTCCGTGCAGTTGTAAGCTTATCCCAGAATCACACGAATGAACAGAAAATTAGAATCTATAAAATTAAAGAAATGATTCAAAATGAAAGAATCTTCTAATTAGAACGCTTGCCGGATCAATCTCCTTTCCTCATTACCAAGAAAATATAATTAAACAACAATACAAACTAGTTCATGTGCTTCTGATTCTGAATCTATGATTTCTATTTTCGGTTTATTGTATTTTTTTCACCATTTTTATATTTTTTCATATATAAATTGTATTACTATTTTACTTTTCATCTGCTTTTGCAGTTAACGCCACACAGAAACCACAATAGACAGAGAAATTTACTAGATCGGCTAACATTTTAGACGATTTATCTATCTACTATGTTTCATTTAGAACAGGGTGATGTAATATTTTAGGTTGTAGATAGAGTTCAATGTTCAATTACTTTCAAATATTTTTAAATATACTCAGGATTTTTGAACAAGTTCCAATCCGCTTAAAAATACTGCGAACTTTATTTTTACTATGAGCTTCGTCAAAAAATCAGAAATATTTTTTATCAGTTTGACAGTAGTTAAAGTTAACATCTCCTCTTCTGAACATTTCCCTGATCTTTTCTTCACCAATCTTCAAACAACTTTGATTGTCCTCCATGATAATGATGATCTTTTAAAATCTTCAAACAATAATCTTAGCCATTCGAACTCTTGACAAGCCTCACAAGGCTTTCTAGATGATAAATTGAAATTAATCTGTTTTCTGCTTGTCCAACTGAGAGTACCACCTCCAAACTTGAATACATACTTCCTAAACACAAACATTTCCCGTCCAATCTGCATCTACAAAGCCGATCAAGTCTTGATCTTCAGTTGTACTTCCAACTCTTAGCTTGAAGTCCAAGATACTTCAGAATTCTCTTCAGTTCTCTTAAATCTTGTTCATTTGGTTGATCAACTTTCCGATTTAGAATTCTGAGGGGAAAACAACTGGATTCATAATGCTAGGAATATATATGGAATCTTGTACACCTGTCAGAAATTTTCCAATGTCATCTTTGGAACCTCGTATGCCCAGTGTGTTTACACACAAATATAGCAGGAATCCAATGATTTTACAAGACTCTGAATTGTTCGGTAATAATTTGCTATCTGTATGCAGGAATCATATAACCAGGAATTCTTGCTTCAATCGTTCTCAACATAAATGTGAGTTACAATCATCATCTTAGCAGAAGCTATTACTAGTGGAATTCTGAAAACGGTCTGCTTAGCCACTGGAGCGAACACCTCGTCAAAATCTTCTTAAAACCCCTTTGCTACAAGCCGCGCCTTTTATTGTTGTATCGAAACATCAACATTTAACTTAAACTTAAAAATTCACTGCTTTCCTTTCTTTTGGTAAAGGAACTAAGGTCCGGGTTTCATTTTCTGCGCCTTTCTGCCGCATTTGGAGATGAATTAACTTCATTAATTGTTCTAGATTCTCTAAAATTTTCGAAGATAAAGTATTCTCACCATATCGCTCCGGGGGAATTCCTTTGTTGCTGCGTGGAGAGCCTCGGTAGTTCCTCATTCCTTGCAACTTCATCTTCCATGTTTCTATCCTACTCTGAATATTCTTCTCGAGCATCGTCGAACTCCCGTAATCAGATAGGATTTCCAAATCAACTCTGAAATCACCATCTACACCGTTGAATTACCTTGACTGATTATATCTTCTTTGATGTTAATAATAACAAACTCTATGCTATACAGGAATAGCTTCGTTCATAAGCGATATTTATTTGTACTATATCCAACCATGATACACTTGAAGCTTTTCTGGTCAAATTTCTTCCTCTTCTGTTTTGGAACATGTACAAAAGCAGGACATCCAAAAATTTTGAGTTTTGACAAATCTGGTCCATACCATAACTCTAAATAAGTGTAGTCTTTAACAGGATTCGTTAGACTTCTATTGGTTATCACTGTGGCAGTTCGAATCGCTTCACTCCAGAATTCTTTCTTCAAATGAGCATCGATAAGCAAGCCTATTACTTTATCAATTAGAGTCCTGTTCACTCGCTCTGCTACTCCATTCAACTCAGTTGAATTCCATGACTACTCTCTTTGATTTGTAAAATTCTTTAAATTCAGTTGAAACGTCACCATTGTCGGATCTCAATCAAGCAATTTTCAGTCCATGACGACTTTCAACCAAAATTCAAACACTTTTCACTTCATGGTTATAAAGTATGTTGTCACCATATGTGTAAAATCGTCAATGAAAGTTAAGAAATACTGTTTCTCATCGAAAGACATAACATTGCCTTTCCCACAAACGTTGGTAAGCGCAAGTTCTAAAGAACGTTTCGAGTGGTTCCAGAAAACTGTAAACGTGTCTGCTTTGCCATACACAAGGAATAAGGTAGTAATAACTCCTAAGAAGATCTGGAGACGGGAAACTATAAAATCCATTTGGTCTCGAAATATGTCAGGCTATAAAGAAATAAGCTCCCAGAAATCAGCGTCTTCAGTAAATATAACCAACTTGTCATTATAACATTATAACAAGCAGCAACTAGAAACACAGTAAGACTTATATATAAATACAAATATCAGGCTGTGTACTTACATCTTCAGACTAATGGAATTACTCATTGTGTACTTTTAAAACTTTTTCCTCTGCAACACACGCTCTAGAAGGTAGCTTAGGAAATACGACATTCGTAAGCCGTCTATATCGCATATACTTCCTAAATAAGAAACGAAAAGATCCCTAAAGCTTCAAATTTCTTATTTTTCCCAACAATATTTAAAAAATAATGAAATCGCAACAACAATCCAAATCACCCTGTTAATCATATCTGCTAGTTGCAGATACTAGTAAGTCAGATGATGCTTTTGTGTCGGTCGACCGTTGTCAGTGAACTTGAAACGACTGCAAAGTTTTATATGGCGACAAGTATGCTCATTTTTAGTCTTTATTATTATATTTGTATAATATTTTCTTATTATTTACCGACTGTGAGTAAAGTTTTTTTTAGAAAGGTGTGGTTCTTCGCGATTGCGCCACTTGGTGTTAAAAGCTAAAGTGAATGCTGCACTATTTCAAGAGTTATAGAATAGATAAAATCGAACCAAAATATAAGAAGTTTCCAAAGTTGTAGTACAAAAATCGCCACTTGACCGGTTCCATTCATTCACTTGAAAATAATGAATGAATTTTTCCATCCCTTAAATTTCCGGTCAACGGTTTATAAACCAAATTCTTTGAAGTATTGTGTTTCAATTCCAATTTCCAGGACATTTCAAAATGCGCAGGACTTTTAAAAAAGTATGTTGTTAAAGAGAAACCCGGCAGGAAGATTGCTTGTTTTCCAGTGGATGGATGCATTGCACTTATCATTTGCATTGGCAGATATTTTAAATCAAATTAGCAATTCATATTTTTATGCTTTCTGTAAAAATTGAGGGTAACGCCCAGGAAAAAGGGGATATTTTACATCATTTTACAGATACTTTCAACAAAATTGGATATATTTACCGGTCATTGAGATCCTTTATTTCAAAAGAATGAAGAGATGCTAGAATTTCAACTCTTTATTTAAGTATGTCATTCGCAGAACTTTTCCCACTAAATGTTTAAATTTATTCAATTAATGTTTATATCTTTAAATATAGATATGAAATTACTATTTTGGATAATTAAATTTCTTATTTCTTTTTTATTATTTTACTTTCTTCATTGCAGGTAATAATCAAATAAAAATGAAATCGGAAATTTAATTACCACAAATTTATACAGTATGAAATTTAAATTATATACAAAGTATTCATTAGAAGAGAAAATGTTGATTTTATTCAAATTTGCAATAAAAATTGTTTTAAAGAGTTTGTTAAATGTATTTCTTTAGAGTTGTTCCTAGAAAGTGACATTTTTAGAGAGTAAACTTATTCATACACTTCTAATGTGAATAAAAAACTGTTCTTCAATATCTTGTTGGATATGGTCATGAAAATTAAAATAACAGAGTGAAATCTTTTCGATTTTAACTCAAAAATATAAAAAATGAGACGCGGGGGTTGCCCCTCTCATATAACAACTTCCATATCTTGTTGGATATGGTCATGAAAATTTAAATGAAAGAGAATTTCTTCCATCCTAATTCAAAAATATACTCAGAAATACGAATAAATACAAAATGAGAGGCGGGGGGTGTCCCCCTTATATAAAAACTTTCATGTCTTGTTGGATACGATCATGAAAATTTAAATGAAAGAGCGAACTTTCTTCCATCTTAAGTCTAATATATGGCAGAAATACGAATAAATACAAAATGAGAATCAGGGGGGTATCCCTCTCATTTAACAATTTCCATATCTTGTTTGATACGATCATAAAAAAATTAATGAAAGAGAATTTCTTCCACCTTAAGTCAAAAATATGAGAAATACGAATAAATACAATACAATGAGAAGTGGGGGTGTCCCCTCATATAACAACTTCAATGTCTTCTTGCATACGATCATGAAAATTTAAATGAAAGAGAATTTATTCCATCTTAAGTCAAAAATATGCTCAGAAATACGAATAAATACAAAATGAGAAGCGGGGGGTGTCCCCCTCATTATTTCAATAATTAGTTACAATATAAATTTAAACTTAATTATATTATCTTAATGTTATTTAACAATATATTGGATGTTTGGTTCATTTTATTTCTTCGATTATTTTCTTTTTTACCATATTTGCAAACATTTTAATGGATTTAGAATTGTTATGACTTAGGAAGTTTGTTAAAGTCTTCTACAGCCGTATTTATTATTTCTGAAGCCATTCGATTTGTCTTACTAAATATTTTATGTTCACTTGATATTTTATGTTTTTTTTTATATAATTTTCCATGCTTTCTAAATAAAAAAGATAAATTACAGACTTAAATTAAATTACCAAAAATGTGTATAATTTATAGAGAATATAAAAATATCTAAATCTGAATCATATGATTTCCCATTTTCATTAACACCCACACACAAAATAATTTTCTGAATCACGAAATTCTCTAAAATAAATCATCAATTTTCTTCAAGTGCACACTTATCAACTTATTCATTCAAAGAACATTTCTTAATGAGCTTTATCTGGTTCCAATGTTTCCAAACAATTGCAATCCTTTGCTGTGAAAAGCACTTGAGAATTCTCAGATTCACACGTAAAATCAAAACAATACTGCCCACCCCTGCGCAAAACCTATTGTTCCATTTCCGAAATTTTCCAACATTTCCAAAAGAGAAAAAAACTTTGAGGAAAACTTTGTGTGCTCTTCACAAAACGTCGCAAACTTTCCTTTGGATGAGAACATTTTTCAGATCCATCGGCAAACTTTTCCAGTCAGGTTGAAAATTTTCACGGACTTTTTTTTTTTATTTTTACTCTAAAAAAAGAAAGGTGTTTTGTGTCGAACAAAGTTTTTTTTATTTGTTTTTTATTGAAGGAAAAATTATAAAAAAGTTTTAAAATTTTGTGAGAAAATTTTATAGTTCAACGACTTTTCCAAATCTGCGCAACTAAATTTTTCGGTTTACAAGAAAATAGAAAAGGAAAATTGTGAAAATTTTGTGAAAAAAAAGAAAAATTTTAAAATTTATGTGAAAAAAAGAAAATGTTTTCGTGTTGTCGTTGTGGAAACCCAAAAACCAAGGATGGGAAACCATCAAAAAAGAGTAAACAGAAGAATCAAAAAGTGACAAGTGATGGGGAAGAGGAGGAGAACAACACTACCTCACCTGTACCTACACAACCTCAACATCACCACCTCCCGATGGTCAACAGAACTCTTCCTTCTCATCTTTCACTTCCCCGTTGACCTCTTCTGGATCTCCTGTTGAACAGGAAGCCCAAGACTCATCTGGTGCCGATGTTGTAGTTAATGGTCAGGTCAGTGGCACAGGCCATAAACCACGATTGGCCTCACCTTTGCACGACGAAGAAGTTGTAGTCGTTGATAACAACAAGAACGATTCGTCTGAGGAACAGGAAGTTCCACAGGAACATTCTGAAGAATGCCAGGAGGAAATCAATCAATCTAAGGATATTACTAATGGAATTGAAAAAGGATCCGATGGACGGGGTGGGTACAAAAAGTGGTCTTCATGGTTGCTGCTCCTTTACTTTTTTTATACTTTTTATTCATTAAGTTTTTTATGGGTTTTTATTTTTTACAATCTTATTTTTTTAGATCACGTATTTTTTTCATTTTTTGATTTCTTGGAATTTTGATGAGTTTTCATCTTTTTTGGTGGGTGGTTTTTTATTGGTCAATTACTGACTTTTTTGTATATAGAATTTCATGTTTTTGGGGTGAAAAACTATAAATATTTCAATGAAATAGATTAGGAAGTGTTCTTTAAAACTTAAAGTTTTCCGAAACATTTATGTTTATTGAACATATTTTGTTGAAATTCGAAAGACATTGTAATCAATATTTTACTTGAAGTAACATTAATTTATATATTTTCAATATTTGAGAGTAATTGAATTGGTATTCTTACATATAATAATTGATTTCATCACCAAATAAAAACTTCTGTCTGCCAAAATTATTAATCATATCAAAATTTGGGCGACAAAAACAAAAGTTTTTCTAATTTCTAAAAAAATATATATTTCAATCAAATTATAAAAATTTGTCAAACTTCCTTTCATTTCTCTGAAAAAATACTAAAAATTAAATAAATCCAACTGAAAATCCCAAAATACCGATTTTAGTCGGATATTATCACGATATTATACGTTAAATATGTATACCGCTATTAGCCGAGGAATGCTATTGGTAGAATTATCTTTTCTATTTTTGGAAAAGCAATTTCTAAATATATATGAATGAATGACCGGATTAATATGTTTTCATCTTGATAATATCACGCTATTATACCTCCAATATTTGTACCGCTATTAGCCGCAGGCAAATCTCTGTAGAACTATGTTAATAACAATTTCTTAATATATTTCTTTACAAATTACTGGATCAAGACTTTTTGTTATCTACCTATTTTAGTCGGATAGTATCCCGCTAATATACCTCAAATATTAGCCGCAGACAAATCTCTGTAGAACTATCTTTCCTATTTTGGGAATAACAGCTTCTAAATATATTTCTTAATGAATCAACGGATCAAGACTTGTCATCTGCCGATTTCAGTCGGATAATATGCCATTATGATGTAAAATCTAAAATACCGATAATAGCCGGATAATATCTCATGAGTATATCTCTATTATCCAGAAAATATTATCTAGCAATATCTAAGAATATTAGTATTCTATATGCTACATTACTAACAAAATATATATACAAAAAATCAATAAAACGCACATTACCGGTTATTTATAAAATATAAAGCCAGTCGAATCGAGAATTCCCTTGTCGTCCTTGAAATCTCGCACTATCATTAAAGTTATAAACAAACCATGACAATTACAGACATTGCACGACAATTTCAAACTATTTTTAAAACGTCATATGTTAAAGTTATGGAACAATATTTTAAAAATCTTTCTCTACATGCTAAAAAATTTAATGCAGTTAAACCTCCAATCTATGAGTACCATAACATGTTTGACTATGTTACATGAACCGTTCCAGTCCCCAGAGAAACCACATTTGTCCAATGTTCCATTACGTTGGCCCCTTTATAGCTTATAGCAAATGCTCTTGAAAAGGGAATAAAAATCGATACTATAAACAATTACCCAACCCAAAACCTCCTACAGATTCTCGTAAACCCCAAATTTACGTTCTGTAAATATTAACTGTTTTAATTTATGGAAACTGTCTTTTGGGAAGGACATTAAAAGCTATCGGTTTAAGTGTAGACACATATCACCAAAGAAACAACTTTCGTTTTCTGGAAATAGAATCCATTTAATTTTATGATTCTAGTTTTTAAATAACACATTTTCTTTCCAAGGAATTGTATGTTGGATATGTTTTGCAGATAGAAAATAGATTATTGATGGAAACTTTTATCTATTATTGGTTTTTATAGTTATTTCAGATGAAAGAAATAGATAAATTAAAGTGCTTTTCCTACGTACTTTTTGGTGTACTTGAAATATATAATTATTTTTTTTTTTTTTTTTTTCAAAAACAGATAATT
>HF681033.1:9379-19798 GCA_000341915.2 Megaselia scalaris
ATTGTTCTTAAAAATGTCTATTAAAGCTGCTGTCGATTTTTAAACTTTAATCATCTTGTAATAAACAAGATATCATAATTATTTGAAAATAAAATATTTTTCGTAATATAATACTTTAAAAGACTAACAAGTGCCATAAATTTCCAATAATATATTATTCTGTAAAAAAATAGCAAATCATTATTATCCTCATAAATCTTGCAAACGCAAATAATAAACTCAATTACAAGTAATAAAAAATATACTAATGTTTCTCGCAAATGTCTGGTTCGGGTCAATACCAATTCCAAAGATGCTTACAGACTTTTTTTATTTGAATTTGTTATGTTAAATTTTATTTAAAAAGGTGAACAAGCTAATTTGTGGACCAAGGTAATAAACTAAATATATAAATTAAAAATTAAATATATATTTTAAATCATGTTTAAATATAATAAAATAATTGACTACAAGAAAATTAACTAATTTCCTTCCGTCTGGTCTATATGAAAATCAATTTAACCGAACCATATCAATTTAAAACATAAATGGTATTTTAAATAATGTAATTTTCTGATATTATAATTACAAAGTGGAATTAAATGAAACTATAAAAAAAGTTTACATAGCAAAAAAAGAGATCATTATGTTTAAATGCTGAACTGCAATTTGAAAGTCAGCTTTAATGTATGTAAACCACAGAAAAATGGTGCCGTCTTTATTACAATTTTAATAAAGGCATTTATACATTCAAATTGTCGTCGTCGACGTCGCTTAAGTATATTTTTTTTCCACCTAAGCTTAGCTTGTGTTTCTAGCTAGCAAACTAGGAAACTAAACCGATATATGCGAGTGCAGCTTTGATTGCAATTGCGGAAGAATTGCACTTAGAAATTTTCATAATCATGTAATTGAATTTAGTTATTTTCAAATTGTATATTTCGTTGACAAAAAGAGTTTGATTTTCTATAATTAGATATAACAATTTAGAGCTTCTAGAAAATTTGAAAATTCTTGTCGTTTATTTTAATTAATTTTCTAAATACTTGTAACAGACACCTTTTTTTTGGACCAGACACCTCTGTCGTGGCATTTTGGCGACGGTTGACGCATAGTAAAATATTGACTGATTTTTGGTTAAGGTTTTCAAAATTGGTAAAGTGCGACGAATTAGTTTTTTTTTTGTCGCGAAATTTGAAAGCGGCGGTCGATAAAAAACGTCGCAAAAATAAATAGCGTTAAGCGGCGGTCGACTACAGCTTATTTGTCGCTTCGACTGAGATGTCTGCGGTCGACTTCAACTTATTTTGCGCGTCGGCTAAGATATCTGACTTGTAACGACATTCGCAACTGAAATCGCCTGGCACAAATCAATATAAAAAATCATCATAGCAATACAAGATGAGATGAAAGTAAAGTTAGTGGGATTTGAACTTGTGATCATCAGATCTGTAGGCGAAACTCTAGATATTCAGCCAAACAGCATAAATAGTAGTTGTGTTTGTTAAAAAGCTCACGGCGTTCCCAACAAATCTAACCGTCTAAATACATTAATTTTTATTTTATAAATCTCCAAGATTAATGACTGCCTAAGATTTCATATCTTTTGTGCATCAGGGTTGGACATTCACAGAAAAAATCCACGTCTTCACTTACTGTTCTGTCAATGCAAATGCTACAATTGTCATCATTTGTAGGGCTCATTCTCTTATCATGTACTGCAATGGACTAATGTCTATTTAAAGCTTGATGGTAAATAACTTTTTTGCAGCTTATCAGATGCTTGACAATATACTCTATATACCTTAAGCAAATTTAATTTTGAATATTTTGTAGGATCTTGATGATGAATTACAAAAATTTTGCCAAAAATCTTCTCAAAGTGTATAATATTCTATTAGAAAGCCGAATTATAATTTTGAATAGAAATCACGACTTTCGGTGTCACCATTTACATTTCTGTGTTGTTCTAAAGATCGCGAAGAGAGGACACCGCTCCTACCTATCTGTAAGCTACAGAACAACGAAAAAATCTAACTAAAAGTATAAATAAAAAAAACTTAAGAAAACCATGTTTAATTGGAAATAATATTTAACATAATTATTTTTACTTTGTCATTCATTAAAGATATTCACTCCAAAGAAACACGATCCCGGAAGAAAATCTCCTCTTTTTTCTCGAAATCGAGCCTCATGTTGTACGTGGTGAAATATTTAGTTAGTTAGTTCAATATGTGGTTACATAAAGGACGCCAAATGCGCGATATATCATTTTCTAAAATATCACCAAACAAAAATAACCATTAGATAGACATAGAAGTGCATTACTGGTATTTTATATCCACAGTCTTTGACTGACTAACTAACTAGTAACTACAACAACAAAAGCAACACTAACTAAGTAGCACTTGGAAAAAAAATTGTTTATAAATTAATATTAATTATATTCTATATGTAAAGTTGTGAAAGAAGATTAATAGAAGGCGTTGATAAAGCTATGAAACGTTCTGGACAAAGAAATAGATAGAATACGTATAAATATATAGTTGTCTCTTTCTTGCTCTATAAATGATGCTGATGAAAGAGAGATAAACATCTTTCTTGGATTGATTCCGTCGGCAGGCGAAGCTGGTATGGAAATAGGAACGTATTTTCGTTTCTCTTACGCATCATTAAAGACGTAGTTTACATTACAGTAGTAGCTTCATGTTCAGAAGAGTTCTTCAGGGTTTCTCGTCATGTAGACGAGGCTGCTCAACCGAAGCAAAATTTCCGCGAACGGCGAGCCGAAAATTACTTTTGGCGATCGGCGAACTCGGCTAATTTTAAATATATATTTTTTCTCCAATTTTTTTCTTAAAAGAAGAAGAAAACTACTAAAACAAGAAGATAAAAGGTTTTCTAAATTTAAAATTTTAAATTATTATTTTTAAGATTCATTTTAAAAAAAATTAATTGTTATAGATTTAGATAAAATATATTTTTAAAGAAAATTAAGAGAAAAGATATACAAAAATTCAGGTGCATTTTAACCGGTCTTTTCGGCGACATTTAACCGAAAATAACTTCGGCGAACAGTGGACGGCGTAAATTTGCGCCACGGTGGAGCACCCTGGACTAGACTCACCTCAGTCTTGGCAATTTGGCGACGGTCGACGCATACTAAAATATTGGCGGTTACGTCTTATTTTTGTTCCGTTTTTCAAAACATGTGACGCGCGCCGCAATGGATTCATTTTTTTTTTGTCGACACAAACATTGTTTATTCGACTACGGCTTATTTTACACGTCGACTGAGGTGTCTAACTGGTTGCAGGTGGTCTTCATGAAGATTCCAAACGGCGCGAAAAGTTGTTAGTCGAATTTATCTATGTTGATCCTAAAACTTCCTATTTATTTACTCGTTAAATACATATCATACATATAATACTTGTGTATCAAGTATATTTTTTAGAAGAAAATTAAGACGATTTGTATCCGAAGTCAAATAGCATTAAAAATAGCTGGTAGTCGAACACGATGCTCTTACATTCGGCTGCATATTTTTTATTCTTTTCCCTTATAATTTTTTGTCAGCCGAACTAAGGCAGTCGAATGTTTTATTTCCCTTAGCGGAGCGAAAAAGTCAATTGGCTGACTTGTATGATTTTATAAAGTTTGAAAAGTTTTTCCTATTTCAGGGCAGACCTGTTAGGTGACCCAAAATAAGGCAATTTACAGCCGAACCTGTTTTTTTTTTCGAAAAAAGCTGCTAGCTGAAGCCTTTATTTTGGTTCACCTTAGATTTTCCGAATTCGGCTGCATACATTTTTTTTTCCAAAAATTTTTGTTGTATTTCAGGCACCTCAGTCGACTGACAAAATAAGTCGTCGTCGACCGCCGTCGAGTCGAAAAAGCTTGCGTCGTCGCCAAAGTCGACTTAAATTTTCGTCAAGTCGCGTCGACTTTATATAAAATCGACTCCGTCGACGAATATGAAAGTCGACGAATTAAATGTTTTTTTTTTGCATTTTGCGAATAAGCCAAAAGAAATCTCGAGAATCATTGGATTCTTGTCAATGTTTTCTAATGCTTGGAAGTCGAATTCAAAATTGAAATGAATTTTTTTTTTCATATAATTTTTCATCAGCTGAATTAAGCGAATGTAGGCGCTAGCCGATTATTTTCATTTGTCTGAGTGGAGCTGAAAAAATCCATCGGCTAACAAGCCTGTTTCAGAGCCTTCAGTCGATTAAACTGATCGGCTGCCGACTGGTAACTAAAGTATTTCGACGGCGACGATAAACTTTTTTGACATTTAGGATCAATTTAGGACATTTTATTGACGTTTTTTGTTGTGTTGGAAAATATGATTAATACTAATGATTCCATATATTATACTAGCAGAATCTTGGATATGACTTTCTTGCTTTTGAGCAATCTGTTACAAATGCAGATTGTAAGTTTCAGCTTTCTCAAATTGTGACAGCTAATAATTTATTTCAGTGTACTAAAGTTAGTACATATACTACAATACACTCTATTAAATGTAGATAGTATTCTGTATAGTCACTTAATTTCTTGTTTACGACTCTTTGACTTTTTTCGTCGCATTTACTGGCAATATCTAGATTGCTCTGAAACAGCATCCACTTCAGCAGCAGCGGTTTTATTTCAGTCTTGATGATGGCAATGTCGACTGACTAAATTCGACGATGGAACTTAGTTGGTGGATAGTTGCTAGTTAGTTTGAAGTAAAGAGCCAGCCAGAAGATAGAAAGAACCGACTTGATGGAAAGAAAATTGGTAACGAAATATAAGGTTTCTTTCCTTTTGGTCTGTCTTGTCTATCTATTTATTTCTTCTTTTCCAATAATGCACCAAAGATAGATCGATGCAACTTTTGTTGCAAGTAAGTAGGGCGATAGCTTCCCAAACGATCTGATAGAGACATTTTATTTCTATACATGAACATCGTTGGGAAATTGTCTCTGTTTCATGTTATTGGTTTGCACCTCAGAATACATTTCATTTTATAATTCGACATAAAATTTAATTTTATAGTTTGAAATAGCTGTGTTTTTTTGGTTGGATTTGTACAAGTTAAAAGAGTGTAGAAATGTGACTTAATCTTTTCCCAAGAGGCAGTGCTCCAGTACATCTGGAATTATCAGCTTTTATGAGATTTTCTACACATTTCATAGTACAATTACTGTCTAAAATTACTAGTACATCCACCCTATCTTTTACACTGAAGATGACCCCACAATGTTAATGTGATATAAGCAGATATAATGCAATTACTCTCAAAACCATATAAGTATATCTACCCTAACTTAAGCACGGATTCTGTCCCTATAAGGTATTTGTCTTCATGTGATATGGACGACTTATATAATGCAAATACCCCTAAAATTTATAAGTATACCCACCCTATCCTATCTATTAAATAAATGCCCTAGATTTTCATCGTCTAATAAACCATCGAACTTCTCAAAGACAGCAAGCAAATAATTTCCTGCAGAGTTGAACCTACAACAACAAAATGATGATATATAAATGAAATGAATTCCAAAGAAGACTCTCCTCCATTACGAGGAAAAAGAAATATGGTCTGGTTTTACATTAGCTGGAGAACCAGCAATAACAAATCCAACCAACAGCAGCTCCAAAAGAGCTCAATCCATAGCCAAAAAGAAGACAAAAGTATATGCAAAAAAGTTGTTTTTTATATTCCTGGAAATAATGTCGTGTGTTGTAAAATTCAATGAGAATTTTTAGCTTCCGATATAAATTGAATATCGTTCGTACTGCTAAAATCTACTTAAAAGAATTAATATTCATAAATTTAGTCCCATTTATTTTTTTTTGTTCCTACTTTTCGAATAACATTATAAAGTTCTTGACAATTTCTTTCGATATCGATGCGGAAATTTACGAGAATGAGGTTGATTTTGGATCATTGTTGCTCATAAAGTTTCCACAAATTGGTATTGCTATCAGAAGCACTTTACAAGTGATGAATTTCGATGTTGTAGGTTCTTCTTTTCCAACAAAACTCATAAAGATTTCATGGAGATGTTTGATTTACAATTTACAAGGTGGTTAAAATGAATCAGATATATATTCTTGATTTGGCGCGCCACGGGGTGTTTGGTGTTATGGGACATAAAGAAACATGGATTTCATTAAATTTTGCTTTAGTTAAATAGCTTCAGGGTGTCTGGAATGGTTATTGCTTCCTTATGACGATAGTTGAGATATTACATTGTGTATTAAGAACATGAATTACCTTCAATAATATTATTACCATAAAACTCACATAAATTCCATGAAACACAGTCACTTACTAATTGAAATTCCGAAGCAGCTCATCAAAAAACAATCAGATTACAACAAAGCTATAATTAACCAAGATTTATAACAAATATAAATCGAATTGTCAACATTCAAGCCCCTATTCAACCCCGTAATAAATCTCTAGAAAAAAATTAAAACAACTTAATTAGAAGGTTCTATAAAAAGCATATAATTGTAGAAAAGCAGCTTAATCACCTTACTGTGAATATCTTAGAAGCACTCACTGAATATGTAATTAAATACGGATTCATGGTAATCTCTTCTTAGTCGCTTTTTTCTTGGAAGTCTCAGCACTCTTGATACGTTTCTTGATCTTCTTAGGCAAGAATCTAAGGACTGCACAATCGATTTGAACTGGCATAGAGTTCTGACGACGGGCCAACCACTTTTCAGCTTTTTCCTTAGCTGTTAAACGAGAGGTTCCTAAAATTAAAGTAATAAAATTAAAAAAAAAGAAAAATTTTCATTTCCTAAAAATTATGATAATTTTCTATTAAAACTTTAGTCGGTAAATGAATTTTTTTCAAATTCCATGTAAATCGAGTATCGATGTAACGGAATATAAACACCAAAAATTTGTTTTCTTGGCAAAATATAATCAGTAAATGTAAATTTGAAAATAATATGCTAATAAAAACCAGAATTTTCTTCAAAAATATAGTCGTTGCATCGAGTATCGAAAATTATATTCGATAAATGTAAATAATGCTTTTTTGTTGATCGATAATTTATTAAATCAAAAAGTTTCTTTATAAATTGAAATCGAAAAATCTAAACTATATAAAAGTTCATATATATCTTTAAAATCGAGTATCGATGGAACATAAATCAATAAATAACTACTTTATTGTTGAGATATTATGAAAATTTAATATGTTAGTAATTCGAGTATCCATGCAACGGAAACCAATTAAGTACTTTATTGTTTAAATATTACGAAATATTTTCTTAAAAATCGATAGATCAAATTAAAATAGTAAATCTCTTTATTAATAGCTTAGAAAATCGAGTATCGATGCAACGGAAGTATGCTTGGTAAATCGTGTATTGAGCAACGGAGATTATTGCATTAAAAATCAACTAACAGTTACAAATGATACTTCATTAAAGAGAAATCAGGAAGTTTTTCTATAAACAAACACTTAATGAAAATCTGTATTCCCTAAAGATGTTTCAAAAATGAAGTTTGATAAATCGAGGATCGTTGCAACGGGAGTTGATGCAGCAGAAAATCGATACTTTTTTAAATCAGGAAGATTTTTTTTTTAATTAAAGTTAAAAAATATAGACTGGTATAACGAGTATCGATGCAACGAAAGTTTTTGCAGTGGAAATAAAAAAGAACTGTTTATATTTTATTGAGGAGGAATTCTGGAGTTTTCTTTGAAATAATAATAGTAAATCTTTTCGTTAATAGCTTAATGAATCGAGTATCGACGCAACAGAATGTAATGTAAAGGAAATCAATAAATATGTATCAATATATACATTTTTACAAATCAATATATAACTTACATAAGATTCTTACGTAATTTACAGACGAAATTTATATAAATGACTAACATGTCTAATTAAAATAGTTAATTACTTATGTAATTTTCGAGAAAATTACACACGTTATTTACAAACTATACCCATACTTGCAAAATTTCAGAATTTTATGTACATTATAAAACTTACCAGCTTCAACTTCATCATCTGGATTAGAATCATTTTGCACGGCATCACCTCTCTGTAAAGTCAATCTTCTAGCAGCTAGAGAAGGAGGCAAAGGACCAATCTCACAGTCATCCATAGTTCGGACTTCTCTGTGAGTTTCTTAGCTTTATAGTTTCTGTAAGAATTCTGAATTTTCTTAGCAGCTTCCTCTTCAATAAGATTTTCAAGAGATTCGTTTATAGCGCCATTTCCAAAGGAAGCCTTTGGTTCATACGTATTTGCCTTTGACCTCAATTTTTTTCTGGTCAGAAATCCTCTTGTTCCAGCTTGAATCTTTGTAACTGCAGACACAATGGAAGAATCTGTGTCAGTGGATGTAATTGGTTCAAGAGCTGTACTTATATTGAAATCATCACGAATGTTTTTAGCTTGAATTTCCATTACATTCTCAACATCATCGAAGCTGTTATTGTCTTCACCTTCGTTGGAGTCATTAGAAATACTGTAGGCTCTCATTTTCAGCTTTATATTCTCAGAAGTAAGTTCATCTAGAGACTTGTTCAAAGACCTTTCTTTGTCAAGCTCTCGAATTTCATCGGAAGTAAAGGAAGTCTCAAAATTCATATCTCCTGCTATGGTGTGCATTTTAATAAGCGATAAGGAAGGACGTTTTTGTGATTTAGACGTTTCTTGGTCTACCATTTCTTGATTTGGTAAGTCTTCTTTATCTGAAGGTGAACCATCCAAATCCAATGGAGAAACTATTTCTTCAGATAAATGCTTGGGAGTTGAATGAAGTTCTATCTTTTGTTCAGACGCTCGTCTTTGCATCTTATCCACCATTATGTCATTCTTTTTCAAGCTGTAATACATTGCTTCCAAAGATCCTTTTTCAAATTTTGAAATGTCTATATCTTCCACTTCTGTAGTTAAGGACATCGTTTTCTTAATACATTCAGGCTCATCGACTGTAGATTGTTTTTGAAGAAGTTGCACGACTTTTTCTGCAGTATCAATGACTGAATCAACATCCTCCTTTACAAATGATTCTGAAGCTTTATGATTTTCTACAGCTGTGGTTATAACGTCATCCAAATTGCTAATGACAACAGCCGAGTATTCTGCTTCATTCAAAACATTGTCAATTGTATCAAACAGATCATTCATTTCAGATGACCCTATTTAACTGTAGAATTTTCACTTTTGATCATATCTCCTAGAACGATTGGTATAATTATTTTGAGCAGAGCTATTCTACAAAAAGTGTCTAAGCATGCGCGTGCATTTCTACCAAGCATTTGAAGAACAAATCTAATTAAAACCAAAGATTTTAACAATTACGACATTTATTTGCAAAGTAAAACAATCAGCAATGAAAGCTCTAAACCTAATTTGTACCACTCTTTTGTGCAGACTTCCCATCTCCAGATGTTGAATCATCAGCTGTGAAATAGAAGACATTCTTAGGTAAAGAGTTTGTTTTTAAAGAAATTAAAACTCACATTTTTCTTCGGATCCTCGTCTTTTGTCCAAATCTGCTGAAACTGAATTGGGATTAATAGAAGATGTTTTTTCTTTGTCAGTTTGATTTTGAGTCTTTTTTTGTAAAGAATTTTCTGAGTGTTTTGTAACTACAAAAGTAGAATTGAAGCCACTTTCTAATTTGTCAGCATGCTTTTTTTCGTTGTGAAGAAACTTGGACAACTCTTCTTTTTCTATGATAAAAGTTTTGTGGAGATCGATATTCGGTTCTTTTTCTTCATTAGGCTTTCCTTCTTTGGAGTCCGAAAAGAAACTTCCAATTTTATTAAAGAATCCCTTGACTTTTGATTTTGAATCGACTTTTATTTCATCGTCTAAGGAACCCTCTATCTCTGTGGCAACTTCTTTTGAACTTTGTTCTACAACCGGTTCTGATTTTTGAGATCCATCATGAAGGGGCTTTTCTATGTGTTCGACAATGTCTGTAGCACTGATTTCCAAACCTTTTGCTGCAATCTCTACTTTTTTAGCACTATCTGTGACTTCTTCTTTTATATATTTCGAACCTTGTTCTACAACCTGCTGAGCTTCTTGAGATCCATCATGAACAGATTCTTCAATATTTTGTAAAATTTCTGAAGCTTTGCTTTCCAGTTCATTTACTGCTTTTTCTATATCTTTCGAACTTTGTTCAATAACCTCATCAGCTACTTGAGATCCTCATGAAGAATTTCTTCTATATTTTGACCAACTCCTGAAGCCTTGCTTTCCAAATCATTTACTGCACTTTCTTTTATCTTAAGAGAATGTTCCTTTGTGGCTTCTTGGACTTCCTGAGATTCTTTCTTTATTTCACTTTCTGTTGAAACAACAGCTTCATTTACTAAATTTTTAGTGGTTTCAGATTTCTGTTTAAAGACATTTTTTACGGATGTGCCAACATCTTTGATTTTTTGACCA
>HF681300.1:564-11620 GCA_000341915.2 Megaselia scalaris
GGCTCTTAGAGTTGGATCCAACAACAGTTTCAAGAATATATGGGGTTTACGACTCACTATCTTGCAGCTATTTCAATATCCTCTTCGAAATTCATGAGAGCGTCCAACTCTCCGGAATCCAATATGATCAACGACAACAAATCTAGCCAGATATTGGGATATACGACGACATGGATGTCATAGGAAGAATTAAAATGGATGTCGAGAGTATTTTTCTCGAGATCGAAAAGTTCATATGGTCTAATGATCAATGGTGATAAAACCAAGTACATGCTCTCAAGCAGAAGAGAGAGAAGTCAGAACTCTCTAGGCCCGAAAGTCATCATGGAAGTCAACATCGAGATGATATAATTTTAATTTTGAGTAACACAAAAACAGCCTTTTCATTAAAAAATTGGTAAAAAAAGCCTTTAAAAGCCCTTTTTTTAAGAAAACAGGCTTTGGAAGCCTTTAGAAGCCTTTGTACGAACCCTGTCATTGGTAACATTTTTTTATCAGTTGTAAAGGGCTGTAATGACTAAAAATCATATCTCTTTTAGCTATGTCGTGTTAGAGGCCAAAACCATGATGAGGCTTCCTTGCCATCAAGATCAGTGTATAAGCTATTCAAGCATAATAAGAACGCAGGTAGCAATGGTTTCCCCGCAGAACTTTTAAAGGCAGCAGGAGCTTCCTTTAACGATGTCTTCCACAGCTTATTCAAAAATATATAGATTACGATAGGAAAGCGTATAAAATGCCACAAAGAACGCGATGGTAATCAACCAGAAACAGAAAAGTGTGGGCAACGTACTGAAACAGAAATGAGGAAGATGGAAGAACCATACTCGTTCTGGGACAAGGAGAGTAAACTTCTTTAAGGCGGGAAGATCTGTTAAATTATATTTACAAAAATGTCACCTCATATATGGAAACAGTATTATATTCAGGCAGGTTATTATAGCTTTTATAGCTATCAGGACATTAAAAACTAGAACGGTAAATCAAGGCATTCCACAAAAAGGTATTATCCCACCTTTTCTCATTGCTCCTAGTTGTGGATACTCTGATGTAAAAAACTAAGAAAGTTTGAAGTCGTATTTATAGGTATTCTGATCGCATTACAATACCAGCCAGTCAGGACTGTCAAGAAACAAATAACGTCAAAAACTTACCTTGTTACTCTAGTCTGTAAATTGTTGGTGGATGTGTTGAAGTTCTTGCAAATTTGTGCCATTAACCTGGCAGCAAAATCTCTCAAAGCCCAATGATTATCCAATTCTGGACGCATACAAAGTTGCTTCGACACAATGCAGGTTGAAACTGAAGGAATCAATTCATGAAGATACTTTTCCAGATATAATGCTGAATTGTCAGCAAAGCTTTCACCATCCTCATCAAATAAATAAGCAATGCTAAATTATTCTGAACAACATTGACTTTGACACCTTCTGCTATAAAAGTACACATTCTTGGAAGCATTTCATGTAATCCAGGATCAGAAGCCAAGGACTGCAGAGCTTCTCCTCTTCGAGACTCGTCTGACCCAACACAAGCTTCTGTGATTTCCTTATAATACAATTGTTGCTCCACAGACAATTCATGAGTGGCCAATTGCTTTACATGAACTGTTTCAACGTTCTTGAGCTTATGAAGTTTAGCTGAAGCTGGTTTTCCTGCAGCATCCTTGGATAATCCTTGATCAAGTTTGACAACAGGATTTACAGAATCTAATGCTTGAACGTCTTTGGACAAAGGTGGCGGATTTTCAGGAATAGTTGGTTGAACACCATCAATAGCTAACCAATGAGCTCTAAGAGTGATTTCCAATGGAATCTTCGGAGGGGCAGCGGTTACAAGCTCTGATAGATCCAACTCTTTTTCATCAGTAAAATGCAACTCTCTGCCACCTCCAGAAGCGAATCTGAATGGGATGAAATCGTTGCATTGGAATCCGTATTGTGGTTCTATATTTCTAATTTTCAGAGCTTGGTCTACATCGCTCACATTCATCCTTTCTCTTCTAGAATGTCCCATAAATTTAGCAGCGTCCTGAATAATTCGTTTGAGTTTGTATGAAACATCTTCAGCGAGAATCTTTGCCGCATCGTCTGGTAAACTTCCAACTCCGATACTTTCTGCAATTACTTTCATAGATTCCACGGACAGAGTGGTTCCATAGAGGGAATCACTCATTTTCACTCGATTTGGTTCACTAAAACATAAATTCCCGGAAATTTTCAACTTTTCGTTCACGAAAAAAGGTAAACTAAAATTCTAACCAATCAGAAACTTTACAGCTGTTTTGATGAGGTGGCGGCGCTTAGCATGGCTGCGGTGCATAGTGGGGAATTATTTTTGGAAATAATTCAATGTATTTTATTGCAGTCAATCAATTTTGCCTCAAATGCTCTGCCTGTTTTAACATCGTAGAATCTTTACTAGAATCATAGAGAAAAAAATTTAGGCGCAGCACTATAATGTTTAGGTAATACGCGACTGATCCGAAATAACAAAATAAAAACAACCTACTGTGCGCCGCCGTTAAACTTTTGACGGTTTTTAAAAGACAATCAGCTAAAGTTGGAAAAAGATAAAAACAAAAAGTCATCACAACAAAGGAAAAATGGTAAAATATTTCGAAATACTTGAAAATTTTCAAAATTGATTCTTTAAATTTCAGTTTCACTTTGAAAACTTCAATATGATGATGTTCCCCGATGGGAGGAGCTTCAAACAGAAGTACAAGGCATATTCTGTGTCTATGCTTTCTGGAAACGATCGATCTGACGTCGAGAAAGGGGGTAAAATCATAATGCCCCCTTCAGCCCTGGACACTTTGACCAGATTGAATGTTGAATATCCAATGCTTTTCAAACTCACAAATGGCAAGAAAAACAGAACCACCCACGCAGGAGTCTTGGAATTTGTGGCAGATGAAGGAAAAGTATATCTTCCTTATTGGATGATGCGCAATATGCTCCTTGAGGAAGGTGATTTTATTCAGATCGAAAGTGTTTCATTGCCAGTTGCTGTTTACTCGAAATTTCAGCCACAAAACACAGACTTCTTAGATATTACAAACCCAACAGCTGTCCTGGAAAATGCCCTAAGGAACTTTGCTTGTCTCACAACTGGCGATTTGGTAGCCATCAAATACAACAAGAAAATCTATGAACTGTGCGTCCTTGAAACTAGACCTGGGAACGCTGTCAGCATTATTGAGTGCGATATGAATGTAGAGTTTGAGGCTCCTGTGGGATATCAAGAACCAACCAGGATGAAGTCCCAGGAACAGCCCGCAGAGGAACCTGTTGAATATGTTCAGGAGGAGGTTCCATTTGCTGGGGAAGGAAATCGCTTGGATGGAAAGAAGAAAAAAGACAGTCAATTAACACCCCAAAATGTGGTCAAGAAGGAATCGCCAGAGGAATTCCAGACTATGATCATCCGTATGGACTCCTTAAATTTGACAGAAACGTCAAGGCCATCAGCGATCGTGTTATTGCTGATGAAACAAATGTCGAGAACGATGTGGACAGCTTCCAAGGAGCTGGGTGCTCCCTTAAGAAAACCAGGAAGTAATTTCAGTTTATATTTTTAGTGAACTTTAATTTAAATAAAACATCTTTTTCTAATTGAATTTTAGGGTTTTATTATATATTTTTCTTCAATTACAATTTTAGAAAACTTGTTTTTGAAGTTCAGTTGAGAAATTTTTTATGAGGAATTCTAATTTTTTAAACCAAGAAAACCCAAGTAAAAACAATGAAAATATAGAAAACATTTTATTTCACTTCGAAAACTTCAACTGCCATGAAAAAGACCCTGAAATGCTTCTTGTAAAGCTCTCTGACAAGCAATGACACATTTGTAACCTCCAGCCTTTTCCACGGGCAATTCTGTTCTGACATGAGTGTTGTATCCCTTCATTTCTATTTCGAAGCCAGAAGGAGGCTGAGGACCTTCGTTGTAGATTATCAAAGGTTCATGAACGTACAGTGGGTCCTCCTCAATCTTATATGGAAGATACATTTGATCAGTAGAGTTTCCAAATTTGACACCTGTTGAAAATTGAGATGCAGGTTTGACCGCAGGAACAATTTTAGCTTCCTCTTTGATTTTTTCAGCTTCTTCAGTGAATTTTGCAACAATTTCAGTAGCGTTTCCAGAACCAGCCTGTTAAGAATATATTTTATAATTTTTCGAAATTTAATTTTTGTTTTATTATGTATAGTTCAGAAAGTTCAACTCTAACATCCGCCAACACGAAGTTGCTTTCAAAATAACATATGAAAATATAATACTATTGCTTATCTTTAGAGCTGTATATACAATGGAGGAACAAGTACAATAAAGATATGGATGTGTAGGGAGGATGAATGATAATGCTGCTTCAAATAAAATGTATGATAGAGGAAGAAAAACAGGTCGTTGTAAGATACATTTATGGAAATAAACAGCTAGAACCATGAAATCTGGTAGATATACTGTTGTAAAATGGATTCTGCCAGTATTCCTTACCTTTTATGAAGGTAGTGCACTCGAAATAAGCTATGTCACTTTAATCCAACTAATTTCAAAATCTTATTTTTATGAATTAGAAAGAAAAAACCAGTTACCTGTAAATCATCAATCAGTTTCTCCTTTTCCCTTTGCTTCCTTTTCTTAGTTTCATTCTCCAACTCCTCGAGCTCTTTTTTCCTCTGCTCTTCCATTTGCTTCTCCATTTCCAGCATAGTTTCAATCTCGAATTCATCCCTTCCCAATTTGGTCTTATTCCTCATAATAACCTCCCGATTATCTCTTTTGAATTGCTCGATTTTCTTATTGGTTTCTAGCAAATCTATATTATTACAAAGGTTAAAAACTATAGTTTCTATTTCTTCCAGGTAATCATTGTATTCATCCAAAGTATCGAAATCTTCCTCACGCTTATTGTAGTCTCTGAGAAGTCTCTTTCTAATGTCAACTTCTTTTTCAACAAGAGGATCCTCAAAAAGCTGGACACGGAAATTGTTCCTTCTCAGTGGCACGTTACATTGAGGACACGAGCCAGATCCTAGAATTCGGTAAAATTGTGAAAATAAGAAAACAATGGAAATACATTTTTACCTTTCAAGAAGAGCAAATCTACACAGCTTTCACATAGTGTGTGACCACAAACGTTCACCATCAATTTTAAGGATGGATTTCTGTACTTTGTGGTCTTACATCTTGGACAAGCTTGATCATCCATTTTTGCCGGTATTTAAGTTTTATTTTTCTCCTTCATGTAAACAAAATACGGCACTTTGATGAAGCTTAAGTGTTGTCAGTCGGAAAATAAAGCTGACGGGATATCAGTCGACTGAAGCTATTTGGCGCCGCGCTTGTAAAAGTTTGTTTGATGCGATAGTATACTCGGGGTATTGCACGATATAGCTACATTAGTCTTTTGGGTGAATTAGGGAGGAACAGAAACTGTCATAAGGGAACGGTTCTAAATTGGAACAAAAAAATGAATTTAGAACAGTAAATGTTCATACTTGCAAAAATAATGGATAGTATAAAATAAACTATTTAAAATCTATGCTTAGAAATAAGATATATACTTTATTTATAAGCCTTAGTACTCCAAATATTAGAAAATATTTATAAAAAATAAGTTCGCTACTTATTTCTTAATAGGAAAAACTGTTATACCTACAAATTTTGCCCGTGTACGTGTTGTGAGTGGTTCTTGTTGTTTTTGTAAATTTAACGTTTAGTGTGCGAGCGCGATGAAATCCCAAGTAATCATATCTTATTTAGCTATATCGTGGGGTATTGCTCCGTAGAGAGTAACAGCAATTTCAACCATTGAATTTGATTACTGGAAATGACATTTGGGTGAAAGTGAGGCTGCTATGGAGGCTACGGATGCTGACACTAAGAGGAAGATCTCCAACACCAGGAAGACTGTCAACAACAATGAACTAAGAGAGTATGTCGAGACGAGATGCAATGTTCTTACAGATTAGGTTTTCGACAAGTAAAGATCGATTCTGAAAAGTCTGTAAAATCATCCAGTTCTAATGCAATTCGATGAGGCCATGGCGAAAAAACCGAAGCCTTCTACTTCAACGGAAGCCAAACGGGATGATATTTTTGGTTAGCAATTGATGATAACAGTACTGACCGTGGTTGGATCGATGACGCTTCTTTGTTAAAGTTGAAGAATTCTGTAGATTTCAGAAAGGAAACCTGAGGACCCTGAAGTATTCTTCATAGCAGAGATGACCTTGAAAAGCGGGAACCGAGACACTGGCTAGTCAAGGTATATTTTTTTTCATTTAACCGCCCGCATGGACTTAGAAGGGGGAAAAGTTGACATGGTCACTAACAAAGGTGATAATGGTAATAAGTCTGCTCCAGATAAACCTGCATCACAGTAAGTTGTCATCAAGTAATCTTGTAAAAATCCTACGACACCGTCATGTTGCAAAACCTTTAGATAGATGGAAGGGAGAGGTCAAAGGCTTGAACACTCAGGACACTAAGTCTTAATTCACAGTAAAAACGTAAGCAGAATTCGATCATGTTTATAAACAAAGAAAGACTGTAGTTGTCTTAGAGGGAAATGTCCGTGGAAATTTAAATGTGGCCTCGGATTATTTCCCTATTGATGGTGAGGAAGTTATTTCGGATAAGTGGAAAAGCTGGCCAAAGGGCAGGGATGGGCACTGCTTGTAAATTACGTAATTTAAAAGCGTAATTTACACGTAAATTGCGTAAGTAATGAACTACTTCCATACAAAACTTCAGTTAATTACGTAAGTTTTGTAATTTCTCACGTAAATTCGTGTAAATTACGTAAGTAATTAACTAAATACTTTGCCCATCCATGCCAAAGGGAAAGCATGCAGCATTTGTTTTAGGCTGCATATCAATTCCCATAATATGTTATGGGGGGACTAAGGTTAACAATAGAAGAGGTAAGATTTTGGTTTTCCTGCAACTGGTTTCACATATGACCCTCCTACATCCCATTCAGTGGTAGTATCATACCAGTCGGAAAGACGAAACAAGAAAGTATAAAGAGAAAGAGTAGAATAAACAAAAAGGTCCAAGAGCCGATTTGTCTTCCACCAAACTGGGACGTTTCTAATTTCGCTAATGTAGACTCTGACGAGGGACTTGTGAAGATCTATCAACTCCCTTACTCAGGAATAAGCTCTGTCTGTAATTTCCGTAATTTACACGTAAATTACGTAAGTAATTAACTACTTCCTTACAAAAGTTCAATTATTTGCGTATACTTCGTTAATTACGTAAGTAATTAACTAAATACTTCACTTTGCTCATACATGCCCTTACTCCCAAAGTAATTTTATAACTAGTCACTTCAAAACATTTATTTATGTACAGTCTGTGGGTAAATGATGCCATTAGGACCTGTATATAGAGCAGTTAATTCCTGTTTTTATTCATCATACTTATTCCTGCCGCACATGTTTCATTTTCCTCAATACCTTGCTTAGGCACACCCGTAGCCTTGCATATGATTCCATGTCTTTTTCTTCATTGTTAGTCTCCATAGCAGCCTCATACTTTCATCCTGAAGTTGTTTTTCTAGCCACTTGATGATCACGATGACGTTTACTAGATTGCGAACACTCGGACAGGACAGAGTTGTCTCTTTCGGTTGCCATCTGGAGTAGTTTTTGTTTTAACAATATCGTTGACTTTCATACTTATGGACATGATATGTCGATAGTAGATTTTGAAATTTTAGTCAATATTGAAGTTTCAGGTCATCTTTGAGTAAAAATAACTAAATTTAAAGCAAAACTTTTAAACCAATTATTATGTCGGCGTAGTCGAAATATGGTCACGGCCGCAAAGTTCTTTTCACGGCGTAATTCCGCGCCGCTAATCAGTTTCATCGACTGATGTACATTTGTAGTCGATAAAAAAATTGTGTGAGTTGTAAAAAAAATTTACTCGTAAATTTAGAAAATTTAAGTAAAAAATATTTAAAATGACCACAAAAACTAGTACTATTACCAAGAATGGAAGCTTGAAGGCCAACCCAGAAAATTCTGTGTGGCAAAAAGCGATCACCGCAAATTCTCAATGGGACGACAAGGTAAAAAATATATTTTCCCATTTTTTCAATGAAATAATTATAATTTCTTATAGGACGAGTTCCTCGATGTGATTTACTGGTCTAGACAAGTCTTTGGAATCATTTTGGGAGTCGTTTGGGGTATTATTCCTCTTAAAGGATTGATAGGATTAGCTTTGTAAGTATTCCCATTCTAATCAATTTTTAAGTGCATGCATTTTTATGAATTAATTAATATAGAATTTGAAATGACCTGGTTCTAGAATAGAACGCGTGAGGTTTTGTCGTAGATTTTGTTAACTATTTTTTAAAGTTCTATCTTTTAGAATAAGTAAAATATATCAAAGATAAGAAGATGAATTGGATTTATATTTATCTGAAAAGTTGTTTTTATTACGTTTTCAAAAATTTAGAAAATTGATTGAAAATGGTGCCAAATAAAGAAGGAAAACATGTTGACTCTGGGCACACATAAAAAAATCTAGAAATCTTAACAAAATCTAATGAAAAATTTACTTTTAGCAAATCATAATTCTTTGAAAATCTAAACAAATACTTAAATCTCATTAAACATAATAGAAATCTAAACAAATATCAAAATATTTTCCAATGACTAAAATATTTTTTAACTTTTGTTTATTTGAAAATTTAGAAACTGTTCTGATTTTGAATGATTGATCAATTATCTTTATAATTTTACATTTTCGAGAATTTAGAGTAATTGGCCAAACTAATTCTATGTCCTCCACGATTATAAGAAGTGTATCCAAACCTTTATGTGAAGTGACTGCGATCACTCTCAGTATACCTACAAGATATGACTCCACCTCTACCTCTTTTTTGTAGTTTTCGACTGAAATTCTAAGACCCAACATACATTGAGGTGTTCTCTCATCATCTAATTATAGGGAATCCTCTCTAGTGATGTCGATTGTGGCGTTTGTTTTTCTGTTTGTCCTTTACAGAACAATGAAGACTTACAGCTATGTTTCCAACCCACTTAGATAAAGACCTTTTTGGTTTCGGTGTTCCTTTTGGATGTCCTGCTAATCTAAACTGATCTGTTGATTTGTCAAATTCTTCACTCTCCTTTTTGCGTTTTAGCTCACTCTGATATAAGAGCTTCAAAGAAATTATGTCCTTCGCAAATTAAAAAAATATTTAGTAGAGCTTCTTGTGCATATCCCGAAAAATGTTTGCCTTTGGCAGTAGTCATATATCGAAGGAATGCTGCTACCACTGCTACCCATAGAAGAGGGCCTGTTTTGACTCTCTTCATTTTAGATAGGTTCTGCGTCCCTGGTTTTCTGATTATCTGTGCCAGTTTAAAGGTTGGAACTGTTTGGGGTGTCAGCTTTATTGTTGCTGAAGTAGAAGTCTTTGCTGTTTGACTGGAAGAACTTGAATTTCATTATATGAGCCGTTCACATGGCAAAAGGGGTAACTCCACTTTTCCAAAATTNAATTATTCTAGAAAAAGAATTTTTTTCTCAAAGCTATTTCGCTCTATATCTCGAAAACAGTTTTGATGGAGTTACCCCTTTTGCCTTGTGAAGGGCTCATATGTCTACGAGTTGGGCGAGAAACAATAAAACACAACGGTCGAGTTCCTTTCTACCGAAGTAAAGCTGTGGGCCTTGCTACAAGCGATGGAGCTTGACTCTCCTGAAATTCATTCCAAATTCCTGCGAAGACTTCTATTTAAAACTGTTCGCCTTTTCAATACGAGTGTCTTCAATTCGTTTATAAACAGATTAAAAAAACATAGAAAACAGCTGAAAATAATCTCTTAAAAGAAAGCCTAATAGCAATATCTTGGACTGATTTGGCTTAGATACAGATTTCTCTTAACAACAGAACATCTTGAAAGTCAAGTTTCTTTTCATCCTGTCCTCTTTTGTCATAATCTGTAAGGGCTATGCATAGCTCCTTTGTTAACATTTACTTGTTGGAGAGTCTAGCAAGTTCTTGGCCTTACTCATAAAAGATTTTGCTCTGTGAATATTATTTTTTACTTGATGACAGCTTGTTTTTTAGTCTGTATAAGTCTTCTTTTCATTGAGAAAGCTGTCCCCTTCAGACAAGCTCATTTCCTCCGACAAGGTAGTGCCGCCGAAGCGAATTAATTAACACCTGAGTGTGTACTGTCTGGAGAAATAATATCTTGTTCGTTACTTTCCATGTTTCGGGTTGAGAATTCTTTGTTACCTTACAGGCAGGCGGTCATCGTGGTTCTCAAACATGGATGGCCAAAGTGAGGTATTTATTTAATGACACATAATTTACGTGTAAATTGAGCTTNCATCGTGGTTCTCAAACATGGATGGCCAAAGTGAGGTATTTATTTAATGACACATAATTTACGTGTAAATTGAGCTTGTAAATTACGTAAATTACAGACATTGGCCATCCTTGTTCTCTAAAGTATATTGAAGGATATTCGTAAACCATCAGACGAAGACCAAATGTAGCTCTATAATATACGTTTATTCTGAACACGTTCCATATGTCTTTTAAAATCATTTAAAATACGTATTATAAAAATCAACATTCTTTAAAATAAAGTTCTTGTGTTAGTTTCATAAAAAAGTATTTATATTTTTAAAAAATGTTCTTTCTCAACAGATTTGCTGCCATCAGCTGCGCTATAGTCTATTTGTATTCAGTAAACTTCCAGTCAATAGATGAAGAAGAATATGGAGGAGTTTGGGAGCTGATGAAGGAAGGATTCGTAGCATCCTTTGCCGGTTTTATAGTAACTTGGATCGTATTTTATACCGGTTTGCACTACGAAAGTATAATAGCAGAAAAAGCAATATAGGCCAAAAATAACTTTTTTAACATGTTGTTAAATAAAAGAATAGAATGTTTTAATTTTCTTGGAGTTTTTTTATTTACATTAAAGTTTTAAAATTTCACAATTTTAAGCTTTTTTGTTGTAACATTTTAAAACAATTATAGATTTTATTTTATTATTTATTTAATATT
>HF681524.1:1931-12948 GCA_000341915.2 Megaselia scalaris
CATACAATGCATTTCGATATCAAATGCGACATGCGAAAATGTTATATGGGTGGGTAATTATTTGTAAAAACCTACGCAATTTTGAGTGATTCATATTTTGACTCCAATTTGAGTCTGCTTTGGGTGGTATTTCAGAAGATAAATACTTCTTTTTTTTGAAGAATTCTTTTACTAAGTAAGGCTTACAATTCTCTCTATACCCATAATATAAGTCTAACTGGTCTTTATTGGGAGAAGAGATTTAAATGGTAATGATAGAAAAAATCGAACTTATTTATTTTTTACTTTGACCTAAATTTTGAATTAAAAAAATATAAATATTTAAATAACAGAAAGAATGATTNGGGTAAATGTAGACACACTTTAAATTCCACAAACAATCCATTTCGGCATCAAATGCAACTACAATGTGTATAACACAATATACCACTTGTGTGCTTAAGTTGTGGTATATACAAATACACAATATGACTCCACGTGACTTTGCATAGACATCGAATGTAACCTTTTCTCTTGTCTCACAAATATACACTCTTGTGGACTCCACATAATTTTGGCGTACGCACAATACCGTCACAAACATATATTTGTGGATATGAAATGTTATATGGGATTAGTTTATGAAATTTTTTAATTGACAATTAAATTTTAAAGTAAATTTATTTTTAGTCGACAATATCAATCTCACTAGTCGATATTATTTAAAAAAAAAAGAATCATTTGAAAACTAAATTTCTTAGTCGGCAATGTTGGTATATAATTAATGGAAAGTTGAAGTCGGCAATGTTGAAATATAAATAACGAATTGTTACTAAAAATATTATGAAATCAATCAGAAATTTCTCAGTCAAAAATGTAAAAACATGTAATTTTAAAAAAAATAAAAAAAATTATTTTAGCAACCAATTTTCTTAGTCGGCAATGTTGTAATGAAATTAGAAGTCGGCAATGTTCTTTAACGATAAAAAAATATTTGTTAAGTAATTATAAATTTTAATAAAAACTATAACAAATCTCATCTCACTAAATTTTATAAATGAAATGAACTTGCAAAATAATTCATTGTTTACCACCATTAATTAAACAATTTAAAAATTTCTTCAAAATATTGACGCAAGCAAGTCGAAAAATATACTTAAAAATGTTTTTTATTTAATTAAAAAGTCTGCAACGACACTTTCGTCTTTACGAATGGCCAGTCAGTCACAAATTATCATTTTCCTCAATTTCTACGCAATTATAAATTGCAAATACCTCATATTATTTTATGTCTGAAATTATCTCCAGCAACATGAATGTCTGGCTTGTAGAAGTAAATATACAAAGAATGCCACTGATTTTACAGAGAATAAAATATATGTGATCGATTAACCAATAAAGCTTTCAACATCTTGTTATCTCGTGGATAAAGAGTGTTAATATTATCGAGGTTTGTGGTTATTTTTTTATGTTTTGCGTAAAATTTTTAATTCTTGTTAAAATAGGAATAAACAAAACTTCTTAGACGGCAATGTTGTAAAAATAACTACCTCACCCGGCAACGTTTGTTCATGGTTGGTATAATTTTTAATCGGCAATTATCTTGGTTAGTCGGCAATGTTGAAATAATTGAAACGTTTGTCGGTAATGCCCTCTTTTGTTTCAAAATATAATGAAATTATACGCCTGCAAAGTTTAAGCATAATTTCTATCCTAATCCTCTTTTCATTTACACACTTCCCTCTTATGAAGATATTTAAATTTTGAAACATAATGTCTAAAATTTGAAAATGTCATAGTCGGCAATGTTGAAATCTCACTTGATTGAAACTAAAAGTCGGCAATGTTGAAATAGAAAATAAAATCAAATCAGCTGTCATTGAATAGAAATAAATCTAGCAAATCTAATAATAAAAAATACTAACGTCACGAAGTTTTCCAAATGACGAAAGCAATCCACCATCAACAAATTAGCAAACAAATTGATTTAATATAATATAAATTTATGTTTATCGATATTTAATTCAAATCCACCAACCAAGATTTGCATTGTTTTGTATTGTTAATTATCTTAGCATAGACAACGCTAAATGAGAAAAAAATACGTCTGAGCGAATCTTTTCTTTCTATAAGTATAGTATTGGCAATTTCAAGATGTCATCGTCTTCGAAGATACAAAAGAAGATATCATTTTATGTTCAAGACTTGAACTGGAATCGTGACAAGGAACAGAATCTACATGCTCTTACGATGAGCTAATGGGTAATTGTGTTTTTTGGAGACATCAACGCCGATCGTCGACATCGTCATCATCGACGTGTAATTGTCTTTATTTCACATTAAGTGCATGTATTATAAATTGAAATGTAAATTTGAAGTTGCAAAGTTGATTGTTTTTTTAATGACTACAATTTGTGATTCATTTTAGAGTCTTAACTATTTTGTTAGTGGTGTGATTTGGTTGGCAAGTAATTCAGGAGCTTTTTTTTATTTTAGGATATTCTTAGAAAATATTTTCAAGCAGAAAATTTCTAAGAAATGTTAAAAAAAAATCTATTTAGAAATTTCCCAATATTTTCCATTATTTTGAATGTTTATATTTGATAAATATCTATTACATTATTATCTTTATAATTGAAAAAATATGTCATATTTAAAAATTTAATGGCGCTAGAAATATATTTCCCTATATTTTGAATTTTCCTAATATCGCTTAATAAAAATATACTCCTGTATTAATTGAAGAGTATTTCAGAATACTTCCCATTATTAAACCAGTATTTTCAAAACACAAAACTATCAGAATATTTTTCATTAATAAACCAGTATTTTTAAAAACGGTTTTCTTTATCCTAGTTAATGTCTAAATTCAATAAGTAATAATTTTAGTAAACTTTCCCTTCAACAATGACATACTTTTAATGAACAGAAAGCTTCCAATATTTCCCATTATTATTTCTGTAATTAATACTTTGAAATGTTTTTAATTAAACAATGAAATATGAAATTTATTAATGTTATTTCTCACTATTAAATTAATTATATTTTTTTTTTATTTACTAATATTTGTAAAGTTTAATTAAGGAAAACCTTTCCAGTATAGCTTACTAACATTCAATTACCAATAATATAAAATTCCCATTATTAAACCAGTATTTGACACAATTCTTTGTTCTTACTATCTTATCTAATATTTATTACATATTAAAGAATATACCATGTATGTTAAATTACCAACAATGAAAATAATAAATAAATTTCCCAATATAAAACCAGTATAATTTCCCGCCAATGATATTAAATCCATAACTAATTTATATTTCGTTTACATTTAAATCTTTATAAAGCATATATAAATATGCTGTCTATATATATTATATTTCCCAGTATTTACCAGTATTTTTTGGCAATTCAATATTTACTATTACTATCTTATCTAATAGTTATTCTATATTTAACGTTATATGATATTAGTACAATTACGTTTCAATTACAAAAATGACAATAAATTTCCCTATATAAAACCACTATTTTTTCTTCTTCAGCCAATCAAATTCTATAAAAATCAAATCTTTCTAAATCGAATATTTTAGCTTAAAAACAAATGCTTAATTACATATTTAATAAATCTGTCCAATTAAAATTATTGTTAATTACTATTTGTCTTTTAACACAATTCGAATATAGTCAATTATATGAAACTAAAGCAAATAGTATATCTAAGAATTACCTCAAATAACCTCTTAGGTGCTCATAAAGACAAAACTAATAGTATCGTATTAAATTTATAATTCTAAATTACTACCTTTCATATTTCGGTGACGTTAGTTTCCGTGACTTGATTCTCTGAGAATATCTAACTAAATAAATAAACAATTAACTGGAACGAATTTCAAGTATGATTCTCTATGATTACGATTGGAAGACCAAATGAATCTAGAGCCAACCTTGAAGATAGTAACAAATTTTGTTTTTAATTTGAAAATTTTTTTAGACACAAACCGTAAAAACAATAGAATCTTTGTGAATGAGAATAAAATGACTGACTTATTGCTTGATTTCATTTGATTTGGAGTGAATTGAATAGTTTCAGTACAATGAGTGGCTGATTCGCCACCGGCACCAGCAATAAACCATTGTTTGCTAGATCTTTTGGAGTATATATTCTAATGGACTGTTAGGTTTCTTTGAGGTAAATCTTTGTTTGGAGTAATTTTTATAGACCACTTAGGTTTCAGGGCGCAATTTGTCAGAACGGGTAATTTGGTGGGTTGGTTTTTAGGTTTTTCTACATTTTGATTTCTTCAAAAAATGTGTGGACTTCTTTTGTAATGAAATATACTTTGATAATGAGATGGTTTGTAATTTGATTGAGGTGGGAACTTGTAAATTGTGGGCATTGTATTTTTTGTGGGTCTTTAGAGAATTTACCTTTGTAAAGAGTTGTGAAATTTGTATAAGAAACAATTGTTTACAAATTATGTAGGTTTTTGTTACTATTCAATTACTGTCTAAATATTGTAAGTAATTTTTTTTATATAGAATACTAATATATGAAAAAACAAAATAAGATTTTACTAGACACTTTTTCTGCCACTCCTGTAGTGGTTTGTATTCGCTGAACAAAGGAAACCTGTATAGAATAATGTCCTGTTAGGGAAGTGTGTTATGCTTCTTTGGAGAGAGAGAGAAGTACCCGGAAATTGTTCCTGCTACTGCAGAATTTTTTTTTTTAAACAAATAGTTCCTCGTCGCTCTCCTTGAGGGTTCAGCTCTCACTCCCATTGAGTAAAAATGGCATAATAAGCTGGTGGTAGAGCCTCAACTTGTTTTTTCGAAAGAGTTTTCTTGAACCTATCACTTTACTCAATCCATATATACATTTGTTTAGATCTTGTAGGCAATATTGAGCAGGCTTATGCCTCTGTAGTTGGCAAAGACTCTGCTTACTTCTGGATCAGGAAAATAATAGTGATGTCCCATTCTTAAGGCATCGCTTCCTCCAAGTACAGTCGTATCGTATTCTTCATCTCGCCATCCCTTGATCTTGTTGACCCAGAACCTCGGAAGAAGTATTTGTTATTTCTTAGGCACATGTATTTCAATGGCTGTCAATGCCAGGATTCTCTCTTATGAATTTAAACTTCTGTGTTATTTTGGACAGTTGTTTTTTTTGTAGTGCCAATGTTTGGTCATCTCAGCGTCAATGTTCGTCAAATGAGTTTGTAGATATATCTTTCTAGTATCTTCTTCAGGTTTTCAAATCTTTCAGGACTACGAAGTGTCCTCACGGTCCAAGAACATATTTTTGTCGCATACTCCAATCGCTTCCGAGTCGATATTGATGTTCTTTTGTATCCAAGGCTTAGCTAGTCAGTTTCTTTCAAAGTACAAGGGGAATTATTTCTATACATACATATTCTGAGACATCGACTGCATTGCATCTAGAGTTTTGGCTGAAGAACTAGGATACTGACGATAGATTTAGATAAGGAACCTGAGATGTTAGCAATCCTAATCGAGACTGAAGAGAGATTTAAGCGAGCAATTTGCGCGATAATAAAAAAGGTAGACATAGTGAATAAGCATAGATGGAAAGGCACATGATGGATGGACATTAGATTTACATTAAGCTATCATTTCCATCATAGTAACTTTTAGCTAGTAGAACTGGCATAAGGGGAAATCAAGCTTTCTCAAGGAAGAACTTATGTATATCAGACATAAAAGAGCAGGGATGGGCACCGTCTGTAATTTACAAGTATAATTTAATAAATTTACGTAAGTAATTTACTAGTTTCATGAAAAAATAAGTTATTTACGTAATTTACGGACGTTAATTACATGTAATAATCTAAATACTTCGATTTGCCCATACATGTAAAAGGCAACCATACATATTTTATGTATGTGATATCCCAAAATATATTTGTTATTTACATAAATATGCATGTGCAATCTATAACACAACTGCATATATATTTATGCATGGGACATACAAAAATATGTATGCAACGTCCATAAACATGCATAAAGTTTATATGCCAAATATAAACAACTCGATTCCTAAAGCTAGGAATCTATATGGAATCTCGTACGCCTTCTAGGAACCTTCCAAAGGAATTTTCGTAATCTCGTACGCTTTTCTATAGAGTTGTTTTCCGCTAGTATGTATTTCCCATATATGTATATTGTTGCCGCATATATAATATGCATATAACATCCATGAATATAAATGAATCTGTTCATAACTTTAGATATAGCCTATAGATTACATATTATTTTCTTGATTTGCAATTTTTCCGTAAACTTAAAATAAAATAAGAAAAATCTAAAAGAATGGTATGCTTTCATTTATAAAATATTATTGAAATATTATTTTAAATGTTTATTAAATTTAAATATTTTTTAAAAATTTTCTTCTTGTAAAATATAATCTTTTAACGCAAAAAATAATTTAATTATATTTATTTATGTAATTTGTATTTCTTTAAAAAACTTACTACTATTGAAATGAATCAATATAAAATTTAAGAAACAAATATAAATAATGTTATCAAAATATAGAAGAATTATGACAATTTGTTATTTTTTTTATAAAAAAGGAAAACTTTATTCAAACTGCAATCATTCAAAATCTATCTAAATAATGTTTATAAAAATAAATTAGTTTTAGTGTATGTAATATACTATAAAAACTTCAAATTTAACTTATAATCTAATAAAACTAATTAATACTAAATAAAATTAATTATCTTTCCAATAAATCGCAAATATATAAATGTCCGGAAATAATAAAAAATAGATATAAAAACCAATATCTATATAAATTCCCTTACAAGTAACATTTAACTAGCAACCTATTAAAAATAAATGTTAAACAAAGGTAGAAAATAAAAGTAAAACTGCTACTGCTGAAACAACAACACCTGTTTTACGGACTTTGTGATCCAAAGTTGATCATGATCGTTATTTTCTCTGCTTACTTTTTGAAAATGTTTATGCTTCAGCTTCTATGCTTTTCCTTTGCTCATAAATTTCTGTATACAAAAGCATATATACATTGAACAACGAAAGGGCAACGCCAAAGAGCATTTCCTATGAGTTTAAAGTGAAAAATAAAAATATTTGCTACTTTAATATCAAATTTATAACTTTTTCTGCACTTTAAGAAGATCTTGTATATGTAAGATATACTTTATGTATCATATATATTTTATATATGTTTGTTAAGTACATAAAAATGTATTTGTTGTATGTAACATAACATTTGTCCATAAAATATGAATATGAACATTATCAAATATGGATAACACATATATAAATGAAGATGTCACATATATAAAATTGATTGTGACAAATGGATGTAATGTCCATAAATATGAATACGCATTATCAAATATGGAAATCAATAAATGGATGCCCAACATATGTCTTTCATAACTATAAATATAGATGTTACATACATAAAGTATATAGAACTATTGAATATAGAAAATAGTTATATCTAAACATTTGAGTTTTTCTTTGTGTATGCAACTTTTATTTTTAAGTTCATCTATGAACCTTGAAAAATGCATAGAAAAAAATATCATGTTGCACGTGGGTTTGGTTTTCTGGGGTTTGTTATGCTTTGATTTTGGAAGTTTAATTGCTTTGGTGTGGTTTTTTTCCTTTTCAATTTATAGATATTTTTACAATTATTCTTACTATTTATGAGCAGCCATAGTAATTTTGGGGGTAATTGCTGGCTTGACATTCGTGGGTGATTTCTCTGTGGATACTATATTTTTCTAGATTTTTAGGGATAATTGGTTCAAGGTTGACTGTTTTGGGTTGGAACTAATTGAAAGATTTATTATGCTTGCTACATAAATATAATGATTTAGAAGCTGTCAATCAGAAAAAAATTATAGATATAATTTATTATAATTCTTGTTGATTTTTGTGATTTATGAAAATATTTTTGTTTTAAATGTTATAATGTTTTGTTATAAATGTTATATAATACAAAATGTTTAACAATCTTGAGATATTTTAATATCATGTCAGAGAATTTTGTTTAGAATCATAGTAAAATTATAACATTTTTATTATTCTTTACAAAAAGGCAAAAGAAAGTAATGCGGTTTTTGAAAGTTATCAGAACTTTTTATGTTATTAAAAAACCTCCACTTGCTAAAACAATTTAAAGTTTATTTTTCTAAAAAGTTTATTATGAAGCATAAAATTCAAAATTAGAGAAGAACATTATTAAATTGTAAGAAGATATTCAAAAACAAATTAAAATATTTAAATTATATTAGGGGGGGGGGGGGGGGGGGGGGGGGGGGGGGGGGGGGGGGGGGGGGGGGGGGGGAATTCATTTTTAATAAGAAACAAAAATTTTTAAATATTATTTTTAAAAACTTTAACTTACCAAAATTGCAGATATCCGTTAATTCTGAAATTTAAAAAATAATTATATTAGAAATTAAAAAAAAAAAACGGAAAATTAAAAAAATAATTAAAAATACCATAAATATAAAAACTATAGAAATTAATAACAACCCACCCTAAAAAATTCAAATTAAATTCCCCGCCATCTCTTTCATCTCACACACGAAATAGTCTCACTCAGAAGTCTCACACACTCAGAACAAAGCCATCACTGACGCGAACAGAACAAATTAGAACGGCGAAAAAAATACGAAAAAAGATAGCAAAAACGAAAAAGATTAACGGAAAAGTGTGAAAAAATTGAATCTAAGAAGCTTGTGTGGAAAATGAAATAAAAGTTTTTGTGAAAAATCAAAGAAAAACCGGTAAAAAAACCAATTTCAAAAAGAATTTTCATCTGCAAAACAAATCTGTCGAGAGTGAGAAAGACGGATATATTTTATATTGCAAATATCTCGTTCTTTCATTCTTATCAGTGAAATAACAGTAAATAAGAAAAAGTAAACAATGTCAGCTGATCCAGGAAATTCCTCCGGTGGGAATGCACCGAATCATCCACCATTGCAAGCGAAACAACATTCCTTGCAAAAAATCTTCCAAAGAAAACAGAAAGTCTTCAATTTACCTTTGGAACAGAAATTGGCTAAGATTTCGACTTTTTCCGCTTGTCAAACTCCAGAATGCCGATGTAGTGGATGGAAGATTCCTCAAGAAAACCGCCATCGAGACATTGAAAGTGATTATTGTCCAGATTTTGGAGATGAATGTAGAACCGCTGCCTGCAAACATCCTCTAAGTTCACATATCTCTCACTTAAGTGACATCACCAATGAGCAAATGAATGAAATTCTGGGAGCAATCATTGATACCGAGAATCTTTTCATAAGTATGACCAAAGTGGAAGATGAAGACACTAAGAAAGTTTATGCTTTCTTGTTCAGATTGTTGAGACAATGTGTCGCTTCCAGGCAGCAGCCTGTAGTTCGAGGACCTGTTGGTGATCCACCATTTGAAACTCCTTCGATTGCTAAAGCAATTACAAATTTTGTTTACGTGAAATATCACCATCTTAGTCAACCGGAACCCAAGCCATGACTGAAGTTGCCACGACTTTTATACATTTCGTGAATCATTGGAATTTTGAAACTCCAAGCCAAAGAAAGACAGATGCAACAGCTGAAGATGGTTCCAGCTACAAAATCAACTACACAAGATGGATTATATTTTGTCAAGTTCCATCGTTTTGCAATTCTTTGCCACATTATGAAACCGCTAATGTTTTTGGAAGGGAATTTCTAAGGTCGGTATTCAAAGTCATTGCCCAACAGATCAATCACAAATGCACTGTGGAGAAAGATCGATTCCCACCGGAAAAGCGGGCAATGTTGACACAGGTACCCAAATTCTTGGATGCTTTGAAAATGGAGCTTTTGAAATCAGATTCACCAATTTGGAATGAATCTTTTAAACCGCCGCCTTCATTTTTGGCGCAACAGAGGAAAAGGCAGCAGGAATTGGTTCAGAAAAGGGGTCCTTCGACTTCAGCCATGGCTTCCAATGAACCAGCTTTTAAAAGGCTTAAGAAGGTAAAGGTTTTTGAATTATTTTTTTATTTCTCAATTACTCCCAAACATTTTGAAAAAAAATCTTTTAAAAATTTTAGTTTTTTAATTTGTTCTTTATTTATATTAAATTTTTCAATTAAAAATTTATTTTTGAGAATAATTGAACATTTTTTTTCTTTATTTGAAAATTTCTGGCATTTACAAAATATTTATAAAAAACATAGGAAGACGATCAGGTGGATTTGACAGATGAAGCAGTTCTGGAAGCTATGAAAGCAATATCCGAGAACAAAGCCAATGATAAGAGTGTCATTCTTCAAACAATTTCTGACAATGTTTCCAGAGATGCCAACGCTAAGCAAGAGGAATACATGAAAGCTATAGAATTCCATGTCCTTGGAAGCTCCTTGACTTCTCCAGTAAGCAAACAAGTTATGCTTTGGTTGATAGGAATTCGCAGCGTATTCGGCCAACAACTTCCAGAAATGCCCAAAGAATATATAAGTCAACTGGTCTTTGACACAAAACATAAAACTTTAGCTTAATTAAAGACAACCGTCCAATTGGAGGCATTTGCTTCCGTCCATTTGAATCTCAAGGGTTTATTGAGATTGTATTTTGTGCTCTGACTGTGTGCGAGCAGATGAAAGGTTATGGAACACATCTCATGAACCATTTGAAAGATTACAGTATTCAAAAGGGAGTCCATCATTTCTTGACCTATGCCGATGAGAATGCTATTGGATATTTCAAGAAACAGGGATTCTCCAAAGACATTAAACTCAATCGTCCCATTTACGCTGGTTTTATAAAAGAGTATGATGGAGCCACTCTGATGCACTGTGAATTGCATCCTTCCATAGTTTACACTCAATTTATTTCTGTGGTAAGAAAACAAAGACAGATTCTGGATGAACTTATAAATCAACGTCACAAGGAAGTTCAGAAAATAAGACCAGGATTGAATTGCTTCAAGGAGGGAGTTCGATGCATTCCAGTGGAATCTATTCCAGGTATTACAAAACATTTATATT
>HF681738.1:604-15514 GCA_000341915.2 Megaselia scalaris
AGCAAAAAGGTCTACGAAACTGGAGACAATCAGTCAGTAACCAAGAAGTATGGGCAAAATATTGTTAGCTGGAATCAGCTGAAGTTTCACCGGCAAAAAGGTAATGTAAATGACTTTAGGTGCTTAGAGCTTATATTTAGTCTAGTCTTCTTCACAAATATAGGAAAGAGCGACTATTTGAAAGCCTCTAAAAGACCATGAATTCTTGACGCTTAAAGATTTTTTGACTTTCCTGGAATCAGCCCGTATTCATATGGTCCAATGATGCAGATAACGCGTGGTTTTATCCATTCACACAAATGGAAGCAAATATCTTGTAGATATTCAGCATATGTATTTGGAACAGAATCGTTTATCACCCTTTTTATGAATCGGCAGGTAGATGAAATTGGTACAAAACCCTTGTGCTGTTTCTTGTTCCTCAAGTTCGACAAACATTCCATCTTCTTCTTGCTAAATCGAAGTTCTTTCCATCCGTGAAGAGCACTGTCTGTAATTTACGTAATTTACAAATGTAAATTACGTACTTCAATACAAAAACATGGTAATTAATGGAAATTATGAACAAATGTAAATTACGTATGTAATTCCTTCCCATAATAGCTGGATTCAGGGGAGAATGGAGTGTATTCTTTCTCTTTCCATTCTTTCCACGATCNATCATGGAAAAGAACAACAATTTCGTTTACCTGGGTTCCGAAGTCACCTCTAACAACAATATCACGGTAAAGGTAGAGAGAAGGATACTACTAGGTAACTGGTGTCTTTTCAGCCTTAATCTTAATTTCGGTTGTTATTATTAACCCAACTATCCAGGCTAGTACTAGTCGTGCTAGTACTGGTCTATGACTCAGAGTGGTGGGGTCTAACATCCAAAGACGAAATAGTGCTTTTAGTCTTCGAAAGGAAGGTATTAAGGAATATATTTGGTGTTAAATGCTGCCAAACATAACTGAGAGCACAAAGCGCCTGAGATGGGCGGGTTATGTGGAGAGGATGAATCTGCTCCTAAACGAAAACCATGCTTCTCCCAAAATCTACCACCAAACAAAAAGGATTACGAAACTGGAGACAATCAGCCTGAAACATAGAAGTATGGGCAAAGTAGCTGCAATCTGTCGAAGTTTCATAAGCAACAAAGTAAAGTAAATATCTGTTTAGTATCTTACGCTTGTTAGTAGTCGATAAAACAAATGTAATGAAATAATTGTGTAGGGATAAGAATGTAGTATGATCTTCCTCGACCTGGAATGGAGCTACATTATTCTATAATCTTACAGGATATGTTAAAGACATAATATTTCTTCTGTTAGAGAACTAACAAATATTTTTATTGTATTTTATTCCATTTGAAATTTTAGTTAATAAATTAATTTTTTTTTTCAGCAGAGCGTTTCTAACATGGTTGGTGAAAGGATTATATTTAGATTGATACATATGATACGTGTAAATGTTTAAAACTTTTGAAAAGTTTTTTCAAGTCTACTTAGTTAATATAGCGCTTCCACCTCGTCCTGTCTTGAACCACATGTTTCCAATTGGCAATCCCTTCTTCTTCACGTTCTTGTTTACTGGGTACATCCATCTGGTACTGAGCCGACATCGACCTCTTCTTGCTGTTCCATTCCTTATACATGAACTCTCCTGCTAGACGTTTTGCTCTGACCTTCTTAGTCAGACCTGGGTGTTCATAGAGCTGGTTCAGTTCATGAATCCTCCATCCATTTTATCATGCTCAAAATTTTCCTTTCGAAAACTAAAAAAAGTTCTGATGATTTTGCACTTCGTGGTTTAGTTCCGCATAGTATTCATCTTCTATCTTACTTTGTTGTCAGAAATAACTTCGAAATCCAAATATGTGAAGTTCTTCACTATCTCGATATTATGGTGACCTATGATGATGTGTTATCATAGATCATTGTGCCTCTGTTGGTTTATTGAGGATATTATGAGTTACTGCTGTTAACGTCTGGCATGATTTGGGATGATAGCAGATTTCACATTCATTTCAAGCAGGATGTTGCTCAGGATAGTACGTCACCTTGCTGAAAACCTCTGATATTTTGGAACTTACCGGAATTCGGCAACGGTGCTAATGTACGCTTGAAATCGAAAATTGACACAGGGTGCAAATTCCTTTCTTTTATAATGAATACAGAAATTGGTGCGACTGGAAACTTGGAGCGCGCAAATTAGTGTTGGATGTTTTTGAGTTTGTCAATTTCTGTGGTCTTTAGAGAATAATGGACACTGGCACCGGTGCCAAATTCTCTTCTTTTTTTAAGGATAGTTAATATTTTCCCTATTACTTTCACACTACTCCATGTATCTTTCAAAGTCATTTGACAGAGAGTTATGAATAACATTGCTTTGAATAGCTCTAGTCTACATGGTGTATCATAGATCTGGTCTAATGTTCCTCGACCTGGAATGCTTCTCTTTTGACGATAAAGTTTGGTAGCTACCCTCCTTTTCGCTTCATACCTTTCTTTGTTCCCTCTTGTATTCCTTTGAATGTACACTCGATAGGCTTCTTTTTTTGGCTGCGACGGCTCTACAATATTACGAAACTTCCAGCGGATTTCTTGTTAACAAATTTCGCTAGCTTCGGGTTGAGATATAATTTTTTTGGTAATTTCATCTTTGAAGTGGTGGTCTTTCCTCGCTTACGAGGTGGGCAGGTGATTGTGTCCACAATCATTCCTAGACGGCGATGTACGCTCGATAGGCTTCTTTCTTGGCTGCGACGGCTCTACAATATTTCGAAACTTCCAGTAGTTTTGTTGTTAACACATGTTGGTATCTTCGTTTTGAGATATACTCTTTTTGGCAATTTCATCTTTGAATTGATGATCTTTTCTGCTCTTTTTCCTCATTGATCTTACATATAAAATGTTGCAGGATCTTCGCTTATTGCAATTTCATGCTTTGGCAATTTCATCTTTGAATTGATGATATTTTCTGCTCTTACCAGGTGGTGGTCGCTAATGACGTCTGCACTCCTCATTGATCTTACATCAAAAATGTTGCAGGATCTTCTCTTATTCCAGTCTTCGTCGTCTAGGAATGATTGTGGATACAAAGGTGTTGGAAGTAAGTGGTATACCCATATTACGCGCATTCGCAATCAGACTGTGATGTATTGTGCCAAGAGTTTGTTGCTCACTAGTCTCAATTAGTAGAGAGAAGTATTTAACTACACTAACACATTCAGTCCCGTGTTTCGTTTAGAGAATTTAAGAGCATGTTGGTAGATATGTATCGACTAGCTAGTTTCCCAAGGATTCACTGGAAGTGATGCAGATCCATGAAAGTTTTTCAAATCTGATGTCATTCTCATTTATCATATGACTGGGTTGGTTATTGAACAAGAATCAAAAGTAAGAGTTTTCATGAAAGATAGGAGTTCCTATAAAACGTTATCATGATCGGAAATCAGGGAGCATATATATACAGCGTTTACTAACCAAATTTGTTATGTTAGATTGCAATCCCTCATCTTTACCGATTTAAGCTGACTGGTCTCCAGGAAACCCTTTGGAATAAGAAGGAAATATCTAGTATAGGGAAACACACATGGACATTGTGAAACGTAAATTATGATACATAAACGGGACAACAGAGGATGCAGGGTTAATATCACAAGATGATTAACAAGAAAAAAAACAATGCTTATGTCAGTGGCTGCTGGTCTATCATTTGGATGTTTCAGTTCCTGTTTTGAAAATTGACAATAAGACAGCATAAATTTCTCATGATAGGTCTAAACCCATTGAATTTGTTTTCCATTTTATGAGAAATATAGTAGAAGGAACATTGAAACCTCTAGCTTTTGGGCTCCTTCTTACTCTAGCTCTGTTGTTTTATAGCACCAAGGGAGTGATGTTCCTTACTCGGTACGGTAAAGTCACCCCAGCCATTTCGTCTTTTGAACACGTACCCCACGATAGTCACATCCATGCCTAATCCTTGGACGTTTATTTCATCTCTATAATAATAAATTTATTGCTTGTAAGAAATTCTTAGAAAAAAATCATAATTTCAAATTAAGAAAACAATATTATTCTACGAGAACAAATATTCTAATAAACCAAAAATAAAATCCAAAAGATTATAATAATAAATATGTAAGAGCTATAAACATCTAGTAAAGTGTAATAAAAGCAAGTAAATTAAACATTTATAATAATTATCTTTTTGTTAACTTTCTCTTTCACACTTTTACCCTCTAATTTCATGAATAAATTATTATAATCTCTCTAATCCCACAAAAATATGGTTTTTATACTCACTCGACACTTTGTTCCTTCGGTATACTTTATCCTATTTTATTTTTCCTTCTCGGTTTTTATAAACTTTTTTTCCAGCTCCTTTGATCCTGGCGCTCCTCCGAGCCAACTTGTAACAATCTATATATTCCTCTAGAACTAACTATGTGTGGAAGTGTATCTGTGTGCTGGACTCATTAAAAATGTTCTACATAGAAGTAGAGAATGGGATCCTTGTTAACAACTTTTATAAATGTGAAAAAGGATTCAATATAAATTTTGTGGTCATTTAATGTGGCTGTTGTAAGTTCATCTTCTGTTTTTGGTCTGCTTTTGAAAATATTTTATCAGCATTATTATGGAATCACTTTGTATGGTTGTCGATGGATTTTATGGATTATATTTGCGTTCATATTCTGGAATACCACACAAATCAACTTTCATTTATTATAGACAAGTAGTATGACACCCTGGGATAGTCTGTAGCTTGCTGCAGAGCATACGCTTTGCAGTCCAATGAAACACTTTGGCATCCCAATGAAACACGATATGCATCACCTGGAACTGTGTAGGACCAGCAAACTTCTTAATATGATAAATATGATCTTCTTCAAGTCTAATCCAATACTTGGTTATGTCGACGAAATAGACTTGATTGGTACGCTTACAGGCTGTATTACGACAAGAAAAGTCATCAAAGCTCATTCATGTTCAACAAAATATTTCCTTTGAACTTTGGTTCTAATCATAGTAAAGTCAGACAATAAGTTTCTTATAAATTCGACTAGATTGAAGATAGGGGTCTCAATGGTTAGGTAAGGTTAGCAAGGATGGACTAATCCTTGATTATTATACCAGATGCGGTTTAGCTCTAATTTGCAAGATCTGACTAGAGTTCTCCGTCCTTCAAGCTACTGCCTTAAGATATATTGATATTTCCCTTCTTTGTTAAAATCCTTTGTAATGCCTGCCTTATTACTAAAATTTCAAACTAGAATGCATCCTAATTCTTCTATGCAGACTCTTCATCTAGAACCGGAAGATGATTTTGAACCATCCGTATACACGGAGAGTTCTCCATACATTTCAACCTTGTCATTATGCCTGTCTTCCATATCGGTGTGGACCACATTTATTGACCTTTCAAAGCTCATTACCCTACCTATATAGTCCGACTATTGACTACCTATATTAAGAAGTTTCAATATCTTGATGTCAAGTTTTTAGTTTAAGTAACATAGGGTCTCTCAAATTTTTAACAAAAATGTTTCTGAGCGTTATTTTGCTAAGTTTGCGGATTTTTGAATGTTTTCCCAAGGATCTGTCTGAAAGTAAAATATAAGCAATTGGAAGAAAGCAGCTGATTAGTCGATACTTCTTGCAATCGCTTCTATCATCTTTCTTGTGGACTGGACATAATGAATCTGATGTTCCATGTCTCTGTAATTTTTTCGCTAATCCGATATATGGCGGTGAAAGATATTATTCAAGAAAACTGCTACTGTCTTTGAAAGTTGTGTGGGTATACTATCATTACCTGCGCTCTTATTTCTCTTTAGCCTCTGGATAGCTCTGTCCACCTATGATATCGATGGTTGGGGAATTTCATTATGGTTTTGGAAAATAGAGTCCTCCCATGTGAACTATCATTTCTATTCCTTTTGATAGAGTTTCCTCTCCTGATTTCTGTCCCTCATTATCTCTGGTTGTCTTCCCAGAGACATTGTATTCTTGCTTCCTCCATCCAGATGCCCGATTTCTGCAGTCCAATGACACTGTTGATATTGTGCTAAGGGTTGCTTGGTTTCTTCGTAGAGGATGTCCTAAAGCGTATTCTTGCTCTCACAAGATTGTGATTTGGGTTGTGTTCGATGAAGTAAATGAAATAAGCCTTAGTGGATACATAGGCGCAGATTATATTGCTGTGTAAAAATTGTCCGTTAACACAATTGTCCGGAACACAAGTCTTGTTGATCGATGCCAATCGAGACACAAAATATCTGTCTTTTCCAAGGATGACAAAGTCCACTTTAGCCTGATGTGTCGTGGGATGGCATCTGTAGAAGAAGTCACATTCATGTATAAGCTGCGAACTTCTATTTGCTCTTGTCCTTTCTGTCTTCTAATCTCATGCGATGGTGTCTAGTCCCCGTAATAATCCTGCAGGATTCCTTTCAGATATTGTGGGTCTCTTGCGTTTGCCAGTTTCACGTTTCAAGTCGATATTTTGATCTCGTTGTCCATGACGTTTCGGAGTCGATATCTGCGAATTTCTGTCCGTTTCCACATTCGATGGAGCGTATTGTTTTCCATAGTCATTTGTATTTGCAATGTTCATTACTGTTAGTAGTTGTGAGCAGTATATTTATATTTCGTAGTCACCTGCTACGAAGTAACTGGGTTAACAGTTGACGCAATGCTTACATTGCTTTACCGTGTCAATGCGGCATGGATACATAAGGGCTAGCTCATTTTTAGAATGAGATGGGTTTTACCTGCAAGTCACCTTCAGAGAATTTTCAAGTGAAATGTCCAGGGAATTGTACAAATGGTAATTAAATTAGTTACCAGTAAATTACACGTTTCTTACATACATCTAGATGAAGATTACTGTTTTGTATTTCAAAGATTGAAAGTAATGTAGAAGCTAGCATCTTAGGAATACATCATTATATCGAATACATTAAAGAACAGATTCTACTGTCTATGGAAGCTGAAAGTTAGCAAATGCTTGCTTCATTTTTGTTGCTGATAAATCTTTGGCAGGGTCCAACTAGCAATACTTTGCCCACAATTCCTATACTAATTAAACTCAACACACACAAAATAGAATTTCAATGTAAACAAAGCAACCAGCCGAATGGCTTAGTGGTTAGAACATTGAACTGGTACCCAGTAGGCGAAGATCTGATTCCCAATCTTTTCATTTTATTTTTAACTTCTTAGAAATTCCTTTTCTGTTTTTCGAAAATAATTTGGGGGGGGGGATTGGCACCGGTGCCAATTTCCGGTATGCCCAAATTTTCAATAGAATTTGGAGGAATTCATTGTTGAAACCTGATCCCGCTGCAGGGATGCCATCTGTACTTGCGCTCTTGTTATTTTGAATAGCTTTATCCATTTCACATTCAGTAGTTCAGAGAAAAAATCTTCCAAGCTTTTAAGGCCTTTCTGTTGGTCTGTTATCAAGTTACCATATTTAACGTGTGGTTTCGGCCGTTCATACATGATGGAAGCCTTTGTAGTTAGAGCAGATTCTTCTTTCGCTCTGCGGGAATGTCATCTGAAACAAGACTCTTGTTTTTCTTCAGTCTTTGGATGGATGTATCCTCTCTATTATTGTGAAATGAGGGACGGTTTCTGTGTTGTAGTAAAAGGAACCAGTTCATCTCACATTAAAAATTTATTTTGTATATGTAATAAAACATTATGGAGTCCGGCTGGGTTTGTCCTGGTTTTAGCCTGGTAAATTTCCAATCCGTCTGCTAGAATTCAGGACTAAAGCAATTCAGTGAAATCCCTCGTTTCAGTGAGAATAAAACATATATGTTTCCCGCGGACCAGTGAGCACATGAGCTATACAGGAAAATAGGGACCCGATATGTAGATTATAGAGGCTGCTAAAAACTACCTTAACTTTGAAGCTTCCCTCCTTTTAATTCCATACTCTTGTACACCTGCACGTGTTTTCCTATGCAGATGAGACAGGCTTCGTTCTTAGTAACTACGGCCCTGTCGTATTGTCTTTTTCGCTATTGGGATTCTCTGGTATAGAATTGAGCTTCAGTGTTACGTACTCTTCGAATCGTTGGGCATTAGTCTATGTTGTTTGGGGTTGTTATGTTGCTCGAAGATAGTCTACAACGTAGACAGGCTGTGATCGTAATTGCATCTCTGAACGAGCCCACATTATGTATACTTGAAGAGGGTCCATGAACAAATGGTCGATTTGGTTCATTGTGGATTTATCAGGTGAAGTCCATGTTTGTTTGTGGATCTTAAGGTGTGTGAAGAATGCGCTGCTCAACACTAGATTTTTTGCTGCTCTAAAGTTAATCAAGTGAATACCATTGCAGTTGGTTGTGGTATGCAAGCTATGTTTGACCCTACTTGATCCATGATAGGCTTCATCTTTGTTGTCTCTTAATATCAGCTTCATATCATAGGCAGGAAGGTTAAGATTGTTATAGTTGCTTATAAAAATCGTCCTTCAGTTCATCTTCCTTATCTTTTATACAAAGTGAAAAATTTAATTGCTTTTTTTCAAAATTTTGCCAGTAGTTTACGTTATTTACTTACATTACTAAAATACTTTCTCTTCTAGTACAATAATATCATGTTTAAGACTATGTAATATGTATCTGATCCAGAACTACCAATAACCTATCTGATTCAAGAATTCTTACAGGCTTACAGTTCTTCTCCTGTTCAAAAACAAGAAGTATTTAAACCACCCTAATACTATAAAGCAACAATATAAAAGAACTACGTAAAGCAAACATAGCATGTTTGGATACAAAGTAGAACGTTATGGGCCAATTTAGCCTATCCTACCCTATAAATAAAATAGTAAGGCAATTTTAGTGCAATAAAAATGACAGAAAGTTACAAAAAAATACGGCAAAAACGACAATAAATTACAAACACTATTTTGTATGAAAGGGAAACTAAGCAGAGTAAAATATATGTATGTAATATAGAAAGACATGGGTGGGGAGTTAATAATATTTTTTATTGCTTGCAACATTAAACCTATAAATTATAGTTTTTCGGTCCATAAGGGTAGTGAAATCCTGAAATTCAGCTCACTTTGCTTTTTGTGTGTATGTGGCATGGTTTGGTTGCATGCTTCGCTTCATAGCCTCCTTGGTTGCTGGCTCTGGCTTGGAACTGAGAGTTATTGTCTACTTTCAAGAATTATCGTTGTCATTAAATTTGCATGTCATATTTTATCAAGGATTTTATAGTAGCTCGTTTGCTCCGGTCCTTCCTTTTCCTACCATGGTATAAGGAGAAAGGGTGAATTCTATAATTTATTATTATGATTATGAATATTCTGTAACTTTTCCATTCTATTCTAATTGACTGACTGAGGGTTGTGATTGTTGGGACATATGATTTTGTCAAGATTAAAAGTGATATATTTATGATGGGTGGTTTCTTATTTCAAGGAGTGAGGGGAGGATTATTTGAATTATTCTTTAAGAAATTATGTTTTTTTTTATATTTCCTGAAAACTTTAGGAAACTACAAAACTTCCAAAAATCAAAGTTAATTGAAACAAAACACAAACCACATTCAACAAAATTCAAATACCAAACTAAATCCCCACCCATGATCAGCTAACAAGAAAGGAAAACCTTTTCCTTGTAAATCCTAATTATTTCGTTAATTTACTCCAATAAACAATTTGAAAACTTTAAATTATTTCCATTTTCATTACCATTTAAATATTAGACCAGGAAAATGGGAATCAGAAGCAGGAAAGGAGATAGTTGCACTTGGAATAATAAATTGGATAGTATTCACTGAAAAAGATCTAAGTAAAGCCAAAACTGGATGGAACCATTTTTGAGGTCAACATCCAGTCAGATACTGTAGATTTAACTCAGAGGAAAGACATTAATTGATCGGCACACATGCTTCTATATGCAACCAACAATAGACAGTTATTTGTGTATCCCTGGTTTATCAGATTTAAATTAAGGATTAACGCAATCAACTATTGTCGATAATTCATCGATAAATTACCAATACAAATAATTTTATATGCTTCTAATTTAAACAATTTGAAACAAAAAGTTGCTCTAGATATAATTGTTTTATGAATTTAATGAAAAAACAGATTTATCGATAACAATATTTTTATCGATAAGATTTATCGATAAAGTGTCTATAATTCCTAATTTTTACGAATTGCTTTTTTAAAGATATATATTTTCTTCAAATTATTTTGAAATTAAAGGTTGCTCTACATATATAAAATTTATATAATACCTAATTTCAATGAGTTGCTTTTTTGAGTTATATATTTTCCGAAATCAATATTTTTATAGATATAGTGATATAGACTTAAATAGCAAGGGATGTTATGGGGGGGGGGAATACGCGTTCTCAGAAAATTTTCTTTTGAGTGCAGTTTCGTAGACTTTTCTATTTGGTGTCTCTCTCTCTCTCTCTCTCCACATCGCCCTCTTTGACGGCCCTGTGCACGAGTTCCTATCAGTTTCGACAAAGACGCTTTTAGAACAAGAGCATTTTGATCCATCCTCGCCACATGACCCACATATTTCAGGCGCTTTGTTCAAATCTTCTCATCTATTTTCAGAAGCCCAAACAATTGGTACAGCTCATAATTGTACCAGATTCTCCATTCACCGTTAACGCATAGGGCATCAAAGATCATATTTAATACCTTCCTTTAGAATAATAAAAGCATCATTTCGTATTTTCACAACCTGGATGCCTTTCCCATGAAGACTTTCGGGACTAATTGGTGGTGGTTTCGCAATTGACTGTTAGATCCTAGGAACTCTCCTACTTTTCGATCTCGTGAAAAATGTTCTTGACACCAATTTCGTTCTTCCTATGACATTGATGTTGTCAGCATATCCCAATATCTGGTTGGATTTGTTTTCGTTGATCATGTTGAATGTTAAAGAGTTCCAGGTGGATGTTGACTATTCGAACTTCCGCCCGCATATATTTGTGAAGACATCGTTAAAGGTAGCTATTGCTGACTTTAAAAGTTCTGCGGGTATGTCATCACTAACTGCGTTCTTGGTGTTCTTGAGTCTCTAGATAGCTCTATTTACATCTAATCTTGTTGGTGGGGAACCTCATCATTGTTTTGGAAAACAAAAAGAGTATGTTCTTCGATGTTCTGCTTATTGCTTATTCTCCCATTATATAAAAACTTCTTTTCTCTTAGTTATCAGATTGGCATTTCTATCTTTTCAAGCAGAACCTATGGAAACACATTGCTTCCCTAGGTTATCGACATCAAGATCCATAAGCAAGGTGGATAGATGCTTATGTACCTTTTCCTCATATCTTTGTAGACTGATTTTCAAGCTCAAAGGGTTTGTTGGTAGACGATATATTACAGCATATTGGTGCTCTCATAAAATTGTGATCTGAGTCAATTTTAGGTCCTTTTAAAGATGTTTGAAGCATGGTGTGTGTCTCAGATAACATGGTCTGGCTTCTTTAGATTCCATTCGGGTGGTTCCATGTCTGAAATCTGGGAAATATGTGTCTATGATAATGGGTAAGTGTGATCTATAAAAACTTTCTTCGCCCATATATTCATTCCAGTTATAGTATCTTTTCTATTACAATTTCAGTATGCCAAAGGATGGCCTTATGTTCAAGCAGACATTATATTATATAAAATACGATTCTATATTGTAAAAGGAAAGCATGAAATTGAACCCTTTTCAAAATTTTGAACTTTTTACTGCCTTTTTGTGATAAATACCACAAAATTATTTAAATGTCCATTAAACACAGGATTCTAGGATTAGACATTTCAATAAATGTTGCTTGTGTTTTTGTTGGTTTTATTATTTTTTCAGTTAATGATTAAAAAAATATTGTTTAAAGTTTGTTTCAAATGGAAGTTTTATGTTGTTAGTAATTAACTAGAATTTGGTATCCTTTTTCATTTTAATTTTCCTTTTGTTTGACTTGCTTTTTTTGTGAATATTAATGTAATTATCCTAAAAGGGTTTGTCCTTCTGGGTTGGGTGTGAAGTTTTATATATTTTGTAAATTTCATGTTTTCAATTTTGTAGCATTTAAATTTTACTCAAATTCAATTAACTAATTATGTTTTTAAAGATATTTTTATTTCATTTATAACATTTAACGGAACTTTGAGAGGTGGTTTTCTAGGGATAGAGCTTATGTGAGATGATTCGTTTATAACTCATTTGGTATAATTGATTTGGCCTGGTCTTTAACGTCCATATCATCAGTAACTAATTGTACAATTTGACAAAATAAAGAAATGTTTTTCAAAATCTCAGCAAATACAAAATAAGTTGTAAATACCAAGGCAATTTCCTGTAGTGCCCACAAAAATGTTGACACATTGCAACAAAAAAACTGAGACCCACCGGGTGGTGTTGATAGTTTCCACAAGGATAATAGCGTCAAATTACATAAGTACAAAATAATAAAAAAAATATGAAAAAAGCCATTCAATTCCACCCCATATGACACAAAAACCTCCATAAATCTAAACACATTCATTTGTTTCCAGCCAAAACAATAGTTTGTAATTTATGTTGGTAAAAAACGCATAAAAAATAAAATTACGTGATTAAATGTGGTGAAGCCTTAGCATTAAATGTTTTAGGAATTTAGCTGTAGAGTGGTTCCACTTTTGAATATTATGGAACATTATGGAATTCTAAAACTGATTTAAGAGTGATTTTAATTGCAGTCATATCACATTTCTATCATAATTTTCAATACCATCGATACACTTATCATTAGTGTGACTGTGACAGTGTGACATTGTTGCATTCTGTTGAGCATGGTCGACACTCTCATATTATGAATTCATCCTATCTCTGTACCGCAGAAGATTCAGAGCAAAGGAACTTTGCAATAACCAGGAAATTAAGCTAAGTAAGTTTGGTTGTAATGAACTGATTCTTCATATCTAGAATCTCTGAATTTCCAGAGAATCAGTTCTTTGGGTTCTTCCGGGTAGTTTTTCAGAATTGTCCCCGCTCAGATGCAGCAACTCTCCAATTCTGGAAAGCTTCCTTCTGCCAGATTACTGCATTCTGGTTTGCATTCAAACCCGGAGTTGCTTCTCAGACTCTGGGCTACTGAATCATTTGCGTAAGCAAATGCTGGAAAAACACAGGATTAGACAAATAGAAAATAATAAAAACACTGATATTTTCTAACCTTGGCTTAATTTCAATTAATTAATTTTCCACAAAATTTTTAAAACTAACTTAGAAATAAACTAGCCTACAGTCACACAAACCCTATTTGAAGAAGATTTCAGTATGTAAAAATTGAGAAATGCATTCCATGCTATCAAGAGCTCCAGAACAAGAATCATTCTGAGCAAAAATGTTTTAGTTCCTTCAAAGTGATACAAAATGATGTGATTGTGAAGAATCTACCATCTCAGTTTGATTTATATCTTCCGAAAATAAGGTAAAGACTAACTAAAACATTCAATTAGAACCTAACATTTTTCAAGTGCTGTTGTTGAAAAGAGAAGGAATATACTCAATTCTTTCCTGATTCAAGCTGATGGTTCGTTATGGGAAGTGTTTTGTATGCCACATAAAAAGGCAGTTGAGGAAACATCTAACAGTTTGGAACTTGTCGGTAGTTATTCCAGCTTTTTGCTGACGATCCTTCGGCAGAATCCAGCTAACAATAATACTGCTCCAATTAGGTATTTTCAGTTCTTTGGCGCGTCTCTGTCCACTAGATCTAACCATCTGGTTCGTTGACGAGCTCTTCTCCTCGTTCCTTTCACCTTTGAGGAGTATACTTTTTTAGCAGCGTTATTGTCTTCAATCCGTTCTAGATGGCCTGCCCATTTCAAGCGCTTCGTACGGATCATGTTAACTATACGTGGTGGTCATATAGCCGATACAGTCGTGGTTGTACCGTATTCTCCAATCTCCATCGATACAAACCGCCCCAAAAATGATGCGGAGTATCTTCCTTTCAAAAGTAGGTAACAATCTTTCATCAGCGGCAGTCAAGTTCCTATTCGTCTCACTTCGACGCTGTTATTGTTGTCCCACGTTACCATAGAACCCAAGTAAATGAAATTACGAACTACTTCGTTGTAGTTACTCCTCGTGTTGATATTTGGACCAAGATCGTCATGGTTAGTATCAATCTTGCTGTACATGATGTCCATGTTGCTGAAATTCCGTTTGCAGCTCTTACACAGATCCAGGTGTTCCGTAGCGTCATTTCACATAGTCTGATGTGCTTCTCTGTTAATTGCTCTGTATAGCTCATCTCTCGTTGGAGTGTCATATGTTGTTCTAAAATCGATGAAGAGTTGGTGCGATTCGACCTGGTGTTCTTAGGTCTTTTCAAGGATCTGTCTGAGCGTGAAAAGTTGTACGAATGTTGATTTTCCAGGCATGAAACCACATTGGTATAGTCCGACAATGCGTAGTACATAACGTTTCAGGAGCTCACTCACGGAGGACACAAAGATTTAGAAACTTGCTGACATTTCGATTGCAAATCTTTCACAACTCCAAATGTTCCATAGCTTCATTTGATATGGTACTACATTGCGTAGTACATGTAGTTTCAGACGCACAGTCATGAGGCTGCGAGTATTTTGTATGCGATGTCTTGTCTACTTCTCTTCGCAATTCCAAATTTAGACAAGCTAGAAATTGGCACCCTAGGTGTCAATTTCCGTAGTCCTTAAAGAAAATAAGAATTTGGCACCCGGTGCCAATTTGCGCGCGCAAATTAGTTTTTGATGTTATTATTTGAATTATATTTTGCACACAATAGTGTTACGTCGCTTTCACCACGTGAATCTAATACAGTATCAAGATGACCAAAACCGTTTTTCAATAATTGAAGATATAATAGCGGACATTGGCACCGGTGTCAATTTCCCTATTTG
>HF682091.1:8060-20326 GCA_000341915.2 Megaselia scalaris
CCCCCAGGTACTCTGGTCAGTCAAATCATATTTCAAAATTTTTAAAATTTATAATCTTATATAATTGATAAAAATTATAATAAAAATTAAAAAAAAATAAACTTATATCGAAATATTTTATACACTAATCATTATCGAAATTGCTTGCTTGTGAAGTAATACAATAAATTCTTGAAATTTCTTAAAAATTCTCATTAAAACTAAAACAAAAAACATAAGTTTTATAAATGAAAAAGGAACAGCTAAAACAGTTTTCTTAAAAACTACCGAGTTTTTGTTTTAAAACTTTTTTGATCGATAAAATTTTGTTTTTGGGTATTTTGTTTTCTTTTTGGTCCGAATCAATTAATAAATACAATTTGAAAGATCAATCTCAGAATCATCACCTAATACTAATTGGTCAAATTTGCTCTATATGTTGGTGTGTCCGTCCGTACGTCTTTCCATACATTTTGGCCATTTAGAATGGACGCTTCAATTTTTGAACAGCATTGTTTAGATGCAAGATTTCTGTGTTTAATTGTGTGATCACAGATTCCAATTTGTCTACAGAGTCCAAGACCTCGACGCGTTCAGTGTGTGGGTTGAAGCGGACTTCGAATGGTCGGGACATGGTGGAAACCCAGCGACGGAATTTCTCTTTGGCATCTTCGAAACTTTCAGCTACATAGTAGATTGGTTGGTAGTTTTGGTCTTGGTAGGGTTGAACAGCTGTGGAGGCTGGTTCAAATGAGCGATGTTCTGGTTTATCGCTAATGGCATGCAACAATTCACCATAAGATGAGAGGAGTCCAGCTCCATAAGCCTTGATGTTACCTTGTTCTTTGCACAATCCAAATTCAACTGTGAACCAGTAGACCTGGAAGAAGAGGTTTTACTTGAGTATAAAATTTTAAAACATTCCAAAGTTCATTAAAGTGAATACTCTCTAATCTCGTCAAACAAGATTAAGCATTCTGTATCGAGAAAGAAAGTTCAATTACTCTCAAATATTAAAAGCTTGTGAAACCATTAACTATAAAATTATCAAAATATTATTGTCTGTAATTCTGATTTACTTCCTAATATTTTGAGTCTAACTTTAAAAGAGCAACCTTGAAATGTAATCTTGTCTCAAACTCGATTTTTATTTAACAAACCGCTTAAGAATGTTCTGCTGTGAGAAATCAAGTCATTAAAATTTATTTATGTCGTAATAAACAAAGTGGTTTTGTTCAAAGGAATGTCGGCTGAATCTAATTAGTTTCTTGGCTTCAATAGCTTTTATCTTACATTCACATTACATCAAAGTTTTTCGAAATATACTTACAGTAGATAGTTTTTCAATTTCCTCATCGGAAGCGCCCAAAGATGCTAGACCGATTTCCTGAGAGAATTGTGCGAAACTAGGATCAGCTAAGAGTGGCATGTGTCCAAGGAGTTCATGGATGCAATCACTGTAAATAGACAAAATACGAGATTGTTCTATAATTCAATTTCAATAAACAAAAGATAGAGTAAAAAAAGGCAAAAATTGAGTGAAAATATGATAAAAGGAAATTGTTATCTTTGAGAAAATTGTGTTACAACTACGGCATAAAATAAAGGGAAGTTAATTACGGGAAAAAAGCTTTTATTTCACTTTACTTTTGAAAATTCAGATAGAAATAAGAGGCAATTAGAATATACCCTTGAATAAAGTAGGAAGAAAGTGTTGGAAGGAAGTCGGTGAGATGGGGTTTCTTAATTGACTTGGTAATTTTTTAGCACAATGTGAGTAATGCTGTGGTATTTAGATATATTTAGGCATTGTCATATATAAAACTTTAGACTAATATTGAAAACCGCAGCAAAATTGAATACAACATTGCCTTACAAGGGACTTTTTAGTTGCAACATTGCCGTGCAAGACACTTTAGATAGAATGAAGAACAAATTATTTTAAATTACAAACAGGTTTAAAAAACTTACAAAAAAATTGTATTTTGCACTTAGGATGCACAAAATTGCCGTTGAAATCAACTTAGAAATCACAACATTGCCGTTCAAGGCCCATTAGCAAGAATTAGAACAAATTCTTCAGAATTACAAACAAGCTTGAAAAGCTTGAGAAGCATCACAGCATTGCACTTTATAAAGTTTAAAAAAAAAAGACATGTTTTTTTATCGAAAATTTTACATATTTTTTGCAAGAAAACACAACATTGCCGTGTATGTTACTTTAGGAAGAATTTAGAACGATTTCTTTAATATTACAAATAAATTTGTAAAAAAAATAAATGATTAAGAATTATTCAAAATATTAGCATTACGAACAAAAAATAAAAAAAAATATTTTCAGAAATTACAACATTGCCGACTACAAGAAAAATAAAAGTTTGTTTACAAAATTATGAAAGCGGAACATTGCCGTGTATGTTACTTTAGAAAGAATTAAAATTTTTTTTACATTACAAAAAAAAGTTTTAAATTATTACGAGAAAAGAGCATTACTAACAAAATATAAAAAAAAAATAATTCAAGAAATCACAACATTGCCGACTACAAGAAAAAAAATACTTAGTAAAAAAACTTACGGTTCTGGTGTGTGGTATGGTGAGTTGACGTGTCTGACATATTGAGTGCTCTGGAAGATTCTGAATGCCAAGGAAGCCAAGAAGTCGCGAGCGGTGAGGAGACCAGCAGCTGGGCGAAGTGTGAATCCGGTATTTTTGCGTAAGAATGCGCTCATCTCTTCCAATTGTGGGATTCTGTCTTCGACGAAGATGTCTTCATCTTGCAACTTCTTGAATACGGCGCGGTATTCTTTGCAAGCGTATTTTGGGTTCAAGTCGAGAACAGTGCGGAACACTGAACGCCAAGTCTTGTTTTCAACATCGGTGTATTCGATGCGTGGAATTGGGTCACCGAATTTGTAAGCGAAAGCGATCTCAGCGATTTCCTTACGACGTTGGCGGTAGACTTTGTCGGCGAATCCAGGGTGGTTCATGTCCAATTCAGGTTCGTATTTGGTCATCAAATGGTTGCAGTTGTCCAATTCAGAAGCACTTTTTGGGAACCAAGGTGCTTTAACACTGATGTTGTCGTCACCAATAAATTGATACCAGCGAATGAGGTCGATTGACGCAATGATCGGATTAATTGCAACATATTAGCACGAGTCATATCAAGTTTGATTAGAATATCATGTTGCATGTTTTCAGCTTGAGATGGTCGTGACTCCAAGTGCAAAACAATTCCATGGTAATTTTCAATAGCTTTAAGAATTCTTCCCAATGATGACATACCATCCTTCAAACGTACTACCAAAGCAGCACGGATCAATTGGTTCTCAGCTTCTGGAGATTCAGATGCAGCATTTTGCAAGACTACCTCGTCTTCAGTAAGTCCATAGTCTGTGAATAGAATTTAAATCAAGAATTAAATAAGATATATGATGTTATGTGGGTGGAAATTGTACCCTCGATTTACTTTATGGTTTACACTTTATGATTATTATGGAACAGGAAAAAGGTTTTTCTCTTCAACACTTGGAAGTATTTTTGGATGTAAAAGATGATATTTTCCATAGAATTACCCACAATATGTGAAACATTTCTGAAGAAATACAATAAAGGAAAAAAACACCCTTTCTCCAAGTGCTAGCCATTCGTCCATTATTATATAGCTTTTAAAAAGCAAGTGCTAAGAATGACACATCGCACAAGAAATCGTATTGTGTATGTTAATCCAAGAGAAATGGGAAGCACTTTACTTGTTGAAATGTGAAGGCGAAAATTATGATTTATCATCCGACACTTACCGTCATTAGAACCATTTCCTTGGATTTGGTCTTCATTTTGGTTAATTTCACTTTCTAATTCTATAAGCGAGAAAAAAAAATAGAAAACAAAAATGTCAAACAACTTTTCATGCAAACAAACAAGTTATAGATATATTTACCTTCAAATTCTTCGACCTCATCAGCGGGGATTTCAATATTTTCGTTATTCTCGAACTCAATTTTTTCTAATTAAAATAAAAACAAATAAAAAAGGCAAACAATTAACAAAACTAAAATCATAAACATAGCAAAAAAACATCGAAACTTACCTTGTGGATTCTCTCCCTGGCTTGGAGGACGCAATTTTCTAGACTTTCATCTATTTTTTTTTTACAAAAATAAAAATCAAAATAAATAAAAAATAAAAACAAAGAAAGTTTTGTGTAAAGCTTACCATTGGCTTTTTGACGGGCCTCTTCCAAAACAGATTGTTTGGTTTGTTTGACGACAATGGTCTCGAAACGGGCATCATCTACCAAAGATCTTCGACGAGATGGGTATCCGTTCTGCAAGAGACAAGTTTAAGGAAAAAAAGGAAGGTATTAGAAAGGATGTTTCCTTGACAATTTATAAAGAAGACAAGAGAGGAAATTAATTTTCATTCCAACAATAATCCACTTACTACACATTATACATCCCTCTATATCATAGCCATCTGACATTAAGGGCTGTACTTGAATCTTTATGATTATTATTACAGAAGGTACTCTGGTCAGTCAAATCATATTTCAAAAACAACAAAAACATTAAAAACAAAAAATACAAACTTTTAAAATAATAAAAGTGAAAATATTGGGCTGCTGCATTGGACGGGCCTGGAGTGTGATTTTAGACACGTTCGCCACCACCAATAACTAGCAGGTAGCTTTGATGTTTGACCGCGATTATTTATAATTTATTTAATCGCTACTGTTATCTTGTTAACACACTATAAATAACAACCTCATCATAATATTACCTAATTATGATCGGATCAATTTCAGCGACTTACTGACTTTCGATGAAAGTTCCGAATCACACTCTTTATTAAAGATTGTTGGTAACTGGCCAAGATTTGTTGGTAAGATGAAGATATTTATGCTGACTATGTGTAATGTGGAGTAAGTAAACACATGTTATTTTGGTAATATTATTGTGATGATGATGATGAGGAGCTACTTTTTGACACCTTTCTGAAGAATTTCGACTTTCACTTTTACAATGGGGTGCACTGTTTGGGTTCTATGGGAAAATTTTCATGATTTTTGATGGTAATGGCACGCGTCTTATTTGAATTCGGAATTTTGTTTTCTTGTTGGCCTTGAATTTTTTACGAATTAAATAGAACGCGTCTTTTATATCTGAAAGTTATTGATGTAGTAAGATTTGATTGATTAATTTTATAGTATAGAGCATCCCTTTGAAATAGTGCTTTCTTGTGATGTTTATAATTTGAAACATCTTGAATGTAACTGTAATATTTTGTTACAAGAAGAGAGGAAATCTCAGAAACTTTTTAAATAGTGCCTTAAATGAGCGTTACCCTGAAATATTTGTAAGGTAACTCAAATCATACAAGTTTTAAGAAGAGAGAAATATCAAAGGTTTGTGTAATAGTGCCCCAAATGAAAATTGCCCTCAAACTTGAAAATGTTATAAGAAGAGTGCTACTGTCAGGAATAAAAAGTAGTGTCTCTAATTAGACTTACCCTCAAAAAATTAAACCTTCGAATTTGAAATAAGAAGAGGGTAACTCTAGGAATAATGTTATAAGAAGAGAATAACAAGGGTCCCTTAGAAAATAGGGTCTCATATAGTGAGAATAACCCTCGATTTTTTTTAATTTCTTAATTTGAAATATTTCGATGATAGCTCTAAAGAGTTGTTATAATAAGAGAGTATCTCTCCGAAATATCAATTGTGTCTCATATAGTGAGTATTACCCTCAAAATTCGAAAACGTTTTAATTTGAAATGTTTGAATGGTAATGAAGATAAAGTGTTGTTATAAAAAAGAGTAACTCTTAGAAATATCAAGGGTGCTTCATATAGTGAGAGTTACCCTCAAAATTTGAAAACTCTAAACATTTTGTTATAAGAACAGGGAAAAACTATGAGAAATATATAATTTCGTTATGACAATTTTAAATTTAATATTTGGAGGGTAACTCTAATGAAATAGTGCCACTAATGAGAATTACTCTCAAATTTTGAGAAATTTTGCAATGATTATAGGAAAATGTGTGATAATTGTATCAAAAGAGCATTACTAACAAAAGTTATAAAAAATATATAAAAACACAACTTTTAAAATGAAATTCAATATTTCTTCTGCTTAAGAAATCAAATCTATACACAAAATCTAAGAAGATTTACCAAATCCCTTGAAGAAATTAAAAAAAAAAAGATATTAAAAACCATAGTTACCTCAATACTGTAAGATTTCTTGATAGCGAACATTTCGCGGTTCTTTTGTGCAGCAGCTACGGCCATCATTTTGATTTTAGTTTTTTTTTTTAATTTAAGAAATTCACAAAAAAATAAAAAGTTTTTTATTTTAATTTCACAAAATTTACTGTTTTTTTTTAACACTTGATATCCTTTTTCTAGTTCACTAGTTTGCAGTATTCTGTGTCTAATCGCTTTAAATTATTTTAAATTTTTTTCTGAATTATTTTAATTTTTTGTTTTTTGAAATAAATATCCTTTTTTCTATATATCCTTAAAGCGAATAATTACAACAGAGCGCACAACTACTTGATTTCTATTAAAGCAGCAAGCAAGCAACTTTCAAGAGCGAATGATAGCGAATCAATGCATAAATTCTCGAAATTTGAATCAGTTTAAATACCCGCGCAACGACCAACTTTACACCAACAACAACAACAACGACGACGACGATGAAAACACACCAACCAACTACCAATATACATGTTTGTTACCAATATTCTCTCGTAGTGGTGAGTATTAGCCAGGCTAAAAGCAATGTGGGGAGTTTTGTTGTTTTTGTTTTGTATTCTTTCTTCTATGTTTTACCAACGTACATACGTCGATTGGAGCTTGTTTGTTTGTCGTCAGCAGTAAAAGAAATTATTCCAGATTCAGATTGAAAACGTTGGCCAAACGTTGGAAGGTATTTTCCCTGATTTGTTTATTGTTTTTTTTTTTTTGTATAATTTTATCTCGTTGATGGATGCTTTGGTTACTCATTTCTTGGAGCTAATTGGAGGCGTTAGAATCTGGTTCTTTTTTTTTGCGGAAAAGTTTTGTTGTTTTTTACTGACTTGAAAGATGTCGGGAATCTCCAGCAGCAGGTGTTGATTCATTAGCATGGCCTGGCAGTGCGTTTAGGGAAGGTTTTTAATTAGAATATACAATTAAAACATAGATGTGATTTTTTTGTGACAAATGTGTTTATTGGATTGATATTAATGTCACGTTGGGAATCTCCGAGATGTTGATTCATTGGTGGTGCGTTTAGAGGAGATTTTTGTGAATTCTAGTTTTAATTTTGTAATTAGAATATTAATTTTAAAGATTCGTTCTTTTTCGCGGGAAAAAATTATATTTTTACTGACTTGAAAGATATCGGGAATCTCCAGTAGGTTTTGATTCATTGACATAGCTGTGCTATTAGGGAAGATTTTGATCGTAGCTTTGATATAATGTAGAATGTAAATATAATAATAGAATGTAATAATAACAATAAACGACTTCACATTTGATTATGTTTTTGTAGAAAAGTTTATGAAAATCCAAAATGTTGAAAGTCTCTTATGGGTTGATTAATTGAAAGTTTTGTGGTTTTAATTTTTATTTAAATTTATTAATAGACGGAAATTTGGTAAAAATAAGTATTTATTGATTTTAAATTGTAATCAAATTGGGAATCTCCCAGGCGTAGATTCTTCTAATGTCTTCCAACAATATAAAAGTTATGTTATTGTCAGGAAATTTCTATAATAAATCTTGTTCTTGTATTTGGAATTAATTAAAGAATTCTAATCGCAATCTTAAATTAGAATTTAAATTAAATAATCCATCTAGGATGTTATTTTTGGAATTTATTGATTATAATTTCTGGATTTTCTTGGAAATTATAAATATTATAAACACTAACTTACATCTATAAATTGTGATATTCACTTGATATATATAATATCTTAAATTTTTGTAAGTTACAGACAATTAATCAAATAATACAAAATAATTAGTAAATAATTTCCATTTTTCTAAAAAAAATTAGTTTCTTTTATTAAATCCTTTTTGTGAAGGAATTCGACTTTCTTAAAATTAATTTTGTTTTTCAATTAAACAAACAAAATTTAAAGACATAAAGATAAAAAAGTTACAAAATGCATATTTTATTTAGTATTGTTAAGAAATAGTATTATAACTAATTCAAATACAAAAAATAATTATCAATGAAGCTTCAAGAAATTTTAAAAGATTTTTTATATCAGAACTTAAAGATATTTAACTTAAGTGTTGATTCAATGAGAGTGGGTTTTTGAGAGATGTACTTTAACCGCAAGTACTAATTAGTTTTTGTTCTTTTTATATGTAAGTTTATATAATTTGTTGTTAAACAATTTAAAATGCGCTTTTTTTTTTTAATTTTAGTTTTATTCTACATTTTAGTGGTTATTTTATAGATTATTTTAAAAATATTTGAAATTATATTTGAAAAATATTTGAAATTATTTTAAAAATATGTTCATTTAAACTAGAATACAGATAATAAACATTTTTATTTCTGGTTCTTAAAAAATGTTTATTCTCGTTGGGAATCTCCCAGTTTCTTTGTCGCTGATGAATCTTCACTTTGCTCATTCTTCTCTCATCTAGCTGAATATTTCCAATTTCGATCTCGAAATATCTAGATATATAATTTCGTCCCTCATATGACATCGATGTCTTCAACATATCCCAAATCTGACTTCATTTATTCTCGTTGGATGTTGGCGAGTTGGACGCTGTCATGATCGTTTCCAGGAGATTGTTGAAACAGATGCATTATAATGAGTCGCCTTGTCGACTCTTTCAGTTTTGAAACTGTTGCATAAAACCGCGATGAGAAGGGCCGGATGACGTGTGGTTTTCAGCGCTCAGATATGACGGAAGCAAGGATCTTATAGGCGACAGTTAATCGCTTTTATCACCTTTCTTGTGGATTAAACATATGATGCTGACATTAAATTACTCTGGAAGCGAAGCGATCGAATTATTTATTTAATTACTTACATAATTTACATTTAATTTACGTCAGTAAATTACGTTATTTACGTAAATATTTTAAATTCTGTATGAAAGTAGTTAATTACTTTAAATGTACATTACTCTTGTAAATTACAGACAATGGCCACCTCTGAGGATGTCTGATGCATATAATAAATAAAAACATATTTAGAATTGTATAAATATTGTCAATAATTATTTACAGTAAAAAAATGTCTTTCCCAGCATTGTTTATATGCATTTTTTTATTTATTTTTTATTTTATTTAGTCATTTGGATTAAATACATATATAATTGATACAATGTTTTCATAAATTGCTGGAAACAATTAGAAATTGATGAAAAATAAAAAAAAATGGGATATTGAATTTTCCTTGGTATATTTTATATTAAAATTCCTCCATAATTGTATATAGTCATAGACAACTGTGCTGTTCCATGTGAAAGTGACTTTGACATGCGACTAAACTGGAAGATTTTAAAGGATTTTCCAACAAACTGCTAAATGACGAATAGATCAGAGTGACCCTTAAAAGTTAGATTTCTCAATCTTCTGTAACACCGAATATGTATAATATAACAGCTACTGAAAAATAAAACTCCATAAGGTCATGACATCTATCTTAAGTGAAATACTAAAGCCACTTCTCATCCGAAACAGTTGCCCTTTTAGACAAGTCCTCTAAAATTCAATCCTTGATTCAAAACATTGAACCACTTGGACATCTCAAAGAGGCTCATTAAACTCGGTTAAATATAGCAGGTTTCTTATTAGCACTTTTTCTAGATGTTTGACAACCGTTATATCCATGAGCTTTAACACTCACATCCAGACGACGTGGCCAAAAAGACGAAAAATAAGAAAGTGGGCGTGTCGACTCCACCCCCAACCACGCCCACAATATTTTTTTTTATTTTTGACGAAAAATAAGAAAGTGGGCGTGTCGACTTCGCCCTTAAACACACCCACATTGAATATATTTTTTATTTTGACGAAAAACGCCCACAATTGAAAATTTTTATTTTTTTACGAAAAATAAGAAAGTGGGCGTGTCGACTTCACCCTAACCACGACCCCAATATTTTTTTAATTTTTGACGAAAAATAATAAAGTGTGCGTGTCGACTCCGCCCATAACCACGTCCACATTGAATATTTTTGTTATTTTGGCGAAAAACAAGAAAGTAGGTGTGTATAACCTAATACGCCCACAATTAACAATTTTTTTACGAAAAATAAGAAAGTAGTCGTGTCGGCTCCACCTCTAAACGCACCTACAATTAACAATTTATATTTTTTGACGAAAAATAAGAAAGTGGGAGTGTCGACTCCGCCTCTAACCACTCCTACAATTAACAATTAATATTTTTTAAAGAAAAATAAGAAAGTGGGCGTGTCGACTCCGCCCATAACCCCACCCACATTGAATATATTTTTTATTTTGACGAAAACCAAGAAATTGGGAATGTCGACTCCATCCCCTAACCACGCCCACAATAAATATTTTTTATTTTTGGAAGAAAATAAGTAAGTGGGCGTGTCGGCTCCACCCCTAACCACGCCCACAATTGATATTTTTTATTTTTTACGAAAAATAAAAAGTGGGAGTGTCGACTCCACCCCTAACCACGCCCAAAATTAACAATTCATATTTTTTGAAGAAAAATAAGAAAGTGGGCGTGTCGACAACGCCCATAAGCACGCCCACATTGAACATATATTTATTTTGACGAAAAACAAGAAAGTGGGCTTGTCGACTCCACCCCTAACCACGCCCACAATAAATATTTTGTATTTAATATTTTTTTTAATTAGAAAGAATTAGAAAGAATTAGAAAGTGGGCGTGTCGACCCACAATAAATATTTTTTATTTAATATTTTCTTTAATTTTTGACGAAAAATTTGAAAGTGGGCGTGTCGACTCCGCCCATAACCACTATATTTGTTATTTTGACGAAAAACAAGAAAGTAGGAGTATCTAACCTAACCACGCCCACAATTAACAATTTATATTTTTGGACGAAAATAAGAAAGTGGCGTGTCGACTCTGCCCACATTAAATATTATTTATTTTTTGACGAAAAAGTAGAAAGTGGACGTGTTGATCCCTTCCCTAACCACGCCCAAATTTTTTTGTTTATTTTAAAAGAAAATAAGAAGGTGGGTGTTTTGACTCCGTCTTAACCACTCCCACATTAAAAATTGTGTATTTTTTTAAGAAAGTGAAATGAGAGCGCTTATATTAAATACTATTTATTTTTGGGCGTGTCGACTCGCCCTTAACTACGCCCACTTTTAATACTTTATTTTTTCTTTTTGAAGAAATATTAGAAAGTGAACATGTCGACTCCGCCCCTAACTATTAAATATAAGTGAAAGAGTACTACCTAAGAGGGTATTCTCCAGTATCACAAAATTTCTGAATTTATGTCAACCTATCATAGTCAATTTTAAACTACACTGAGAGAAGTGATTCTGGGTGTATATAGTATAGGTAGGAATCCAAATGCTTCAGATGTAATTATTTTATGTAGATGGTAGGACAACATACATATTTTTATAAAAGTTCATATAAAGTAATGATGGTTATTTATCCCCCCCCCCCATTACCATTACATTACCATTACATTACCATTACATTACCTTACCATTGCCGAGCACAGTGTGTTGAAAACCATATTTTTTTTAAATTACTCTGCCCTGGCCCTATGAGATACTTTTTCTTCGAAATGCATTTAATTTACAAGAGTAATTTAGATAAGTAATTAACTATAATATTAATAAGTAAGCATAATTAGAGTTTCACCAGCTAGAAGGTCTTCATCTCTATTCCTAGGATATATGTAACTATTGCTTTTCCTCCTTCCTTACCTAAAAGCGCTTCGAATCGTGAAGGTACTAGCTTTTATGGGTGAGGGAAACTTGTGCTTACCATACTATAGTGTTTCTGAATGGTGCTAAACTTATTTGTCTCAAACTATTTGCCATTGGAGATTGTTTTTAGTTATTGTTTTATGTATAAGAATTAGATTTTTATGTAATAACTTGTAAATGATAGATACTTTGTATAAAATACTTATATAATCTTATCTTAAGTAATAAAGTAAAGTGTGTTTGTCTGTTTGTATGTTTGTTCTTATACATTAATTATTATTAATGTCATCCACAAACTTTTTTGAGTTTTTATCACTAATAGGTAGAAACAGCGTCAGAATCAGTTTTAGGCTACTTTTTTCACGTTACGTGA
>HF682108.1:1862-15415 GCA_000341915.2 Megaselia scalaris
TATAAAAATTATGTAAAAATCATTAGTCATCTAATAACCGCCAAATAAACCACACTTATATTTAGAATTCCGCCGTCTTTTAATTTTATATATTCTACAGTTAGCGCGAACTGGCCTAACAAGCGCTTTTCATAATAATCCCTAAAAAAATATTGAAGAACCTATCTTGTAGACGATATTGAACAGGATTATGCCTCCGTAGTTGGAACAGGATTTTCTATCACCTTTTTTAAAGATCGGGCAAATAATACTTGTGTTCCACTCTTTAGGCATAACCTCCATCCAAATTTTATTAAGCAATTGATTGAAAGCTCTATTGAAACTTGAGTCGACTGCTTTTAAAAGCTCTGCGGGGATACCATCGGAACCAGAATTTTTGTTGTTCTTTAGTCAGTATCCACCTCTGATATTGTGAGGTTGGGGGATGTCTTTGGTTTTGTGGAAATAAAAAGAGTCTGTTACAAAACCCTTGCGTTGTTTGTTGACATTTTGATAAAATCTTCTCATGGTCTTGGCTGCAAAGATTATCAGGCGTATACCATTGCGTTTGGTTGTGGTATGCAAGCTATGCCTGCCTATTGTTCCTAGATAGATGTTTTCGTTCCAACTCACACTTTCCATTATATCTGATCTCTTGAAAGGCTATTATGTCCGCTTCAAACCTTCCAGGACTTGATGGTTATGCAGTATGGAATCAGTTTAGAAACATTCAGGTTTGTAACTTCCACTCCTCTCCTGATTATCTTCATATTTCTGTTATGTTCCTCCAATTATTTGCCAAATACAAGGAATTCGTCAAAATTAACAATAACACCTTTAATACAATTAACAATATCCATAGTATTTTTTTCAAATTTATTTTTGTAAATTTTCAAATTTATTGAATTATGCTACATTCTAATTTGTCGAACCAGCCTTTTTGCAGTACTCAATAAATTCAATCATACACCCAGAAAAAAGAGATAAATCTAGAAAATAGATGAAAATACACTCCAAGAACTCTTAATGCTAGAAGATAGCACTTATAAACTAAAAAGTGTTATATTCCAGAATTAATATAGCTTCGATTTTGCTCCGTTCATTTCCAATTCGGTATGTTAAGCAACTTTACATCGTCCTCCAGCAGCTTAAGTGATCTCTGTTTCGGATGACCAGATATTCTATCTCCAATTAGATTTGTGTAAATATTTTCCACAACCACATTTTCTAAAAACTATACAACAAAAACAATAGAAATAAAACAATTTTAAATATAATATATATATTTATAATATCAAACAAAATAATATTATTTAAAATAATAATAAATTATTACAAAAATATTTTTCATTCAGTTCAAAATTAAAGACGATAAAAACCTTAAATTATTAGAAAAATTAATAATNTTATAAAAATAAAATGTTTTATAAGATTTTCATCAAAAAGCCGAAGCTGAGCATGCGATTTTTTTTGCTTTTAAATTTATTTATCATTTATCATAAATAATAGAAATATAATTAAAACAAATAATAACTAAAATGATTGTTTAAAAAGTAATTAAAAATTTGAATAAATTAAAAAAAGTTAATAATCATAAAAACGTATTTGTTCTTTTTTTCTTATTTAGTTGGGTCTCAGCATCCGATTTCTATTCATATTTGTGAGCATTAACGATATATATGAAGTTAGCAGATCATCCATTTTGTAACCCAATGAAGTTTCGCAAAGCAGCTTGGAACCTCGGACTAGATTTCCAATTGTCATATGGAAATATGTGTTCCCTGATGACCAATTGGAGATCCTAGTGAATGGATGTGTAACAAGAATGTCCTGAAATAATTTAAATTTTAAAATATATTTTTTTAAGAAAATTTAGAATGAAATACCTTGTTCAAAGGATGAATTAAACTGACGCCATGTTTATTGATTGCAATAAGCAACAGTTCTGGATAACTAGGCTCTGTAGTTTGCTTCACTTCAAAGAAGGCAGAACCAAAGGTTGGCCATCTACAATTAAATAGATAATTTTATAAATATTTTTAAAAGTAATTTGTTTCCAAAATAAACCAACCTGTAAACAATTTTCAAGAAGGCTATCTTAGCATCATCAGAGCTAATTCCAGCATCTTGGTTATATGAGGCAACAATGTGTCTCTTCCATTCACTGGAACTCATCATTTTCATAAGATCCGTGGGAATCAGTTCCTTAAGAATTTGTCTGAAAAGAAAAATTTAAATATATTTTATTTGATATTGTTTTCAAAACTCTTGGTATTATAAAGATTGCATTTAAAATAAAATTTAATTTTAATAACAAAAGGTTTATAAATTATAATTTTGTTTTTGAAAACAAAAATTGAGTTAAAATAAAAAAAATGTGAAATTAATCTGGATTTTATGCTCAAAGCTTTGAGTAAAATATTGTTAAAAGCGACTCGGGAAAGAGTTAACAGTATTTTTGAGAACAATAAAAGTAATGGGGTTAAATCTTTACCTCTAAAAGATTTAAGGATACTGAAAATAAAATGAGTACATGGTCATGGATATCGACCAACGATAAGGGCAATAAGATAACGATAGCGTCAGAACCATTAAAGCTCAAATGACCGAAAAATTTAAAACTCTTCGAGAATTCTGTCGAAGAAACGCAATGTCATATAGATTCTTCAATATCTTCCTAGAGATGTTCATGAAGCAGTTCACCAATAAATCCATTCAAATTTAAGGCTATGCAGACGACATAGACGTTGTGGGAGGAACTGCAATGATTGTAGAATCAGAGCTTAAGACTTTGAAAATACAAAATATTGGTATCAAAGTCATCATGAATCATTGGGATCAATTTTCGCAATTGGAAAACAATAACGTAGAATTGCTATAGCAACCTTAAAACTTTAGGAATACAATATGTTTAATAAACTTGTGTAATGAAAAAGAACTTATTAGTATAGACTCACGGTATTGACTGTAGTTCTGATTTGTTTTCCCCATAACGAACTCTATACACCAAGGCAGCAAGTTTTGAAGCCTCTTCCCTTGAACACTTGTGATATCCTCTTAATAGCTTTGGAAGCTCTTGGTGATAATGGAATATAAGATCAGCATTTCTGTCTTTTCCAGGAACAGTGTTTGTCCACAATTTTTTCATAAAGAACACCTGGTATGAAAATTGTGGATTTGAGCCATCTCTAACAGGTCGAGCTTTCTTGATCCAGTCTGTTAAATGTCTTACAAAATCGAAGAAGAAATCTCCTTCGGGCACTGAAATGACTTTATCAGCAATTTTAACGAATAAACTGAAACCTTCAGAAGATCTTAAGTTTAACCGTTGTGATATGTTATGACAAAAGTCTTTTGCTCTGGTGGAACTATCAACTTCGAAAGCTTCATCGGTGTCATCGGGAAAGTAGCTTTATGGAATATTTGTGTAGTTTTGTGCTGGATTGCTTCCACCTCAACTTGATGGGGTGGATATTTTCTCTGACCATTTCTAATGGTTTTCTGAAGGCGATGTAAAGAGTCTTGTGAAATAGGATGCCTCCTTGTCCTCAAAAATAATGATAGTTCTTTAAGCAAACCTTGACTACAAGCAAACAGTCCCGTCGCTAGCCACATTAACTCCCAACCACGCTCCTCCGACACTCTATTCCTATTATCAGTCAATTGTTTCATGATTTGACAGTAAATTTCATCCCTCAGAATTTCATGCTTCAAGGGTGCATCGAAAATATGATCTGTAATTTCATTACCCATTCTAGGGCGTTTTGATGGCAAATCGCCCATATACTTTAGAATGGCAGCAAAAGCGAAGCATGCTTCTTCGGCTAATTCTTCTTTGCTTTGCAACTTCCTCAACAGAGGAATTTTTATTGGTTCTCGTGAATATCTCCAAATATCATCGTGACCTCTTTTCGAACCTAATGTTAATGTCTTGGACATTGTTCTCTTTGGTGGTAGTCTAAAGTGATCAATTGCATATTCCATAAGTGTATGTGGTCGTTCTCTAGGTTCAGTTCCGTGACCATTTATTCCATTTGTAATCATATTTAATCGTCTTCCGTGATGTGCCTCATCTACATTGAACAACGCTAGAATGTCTATGGGTGGTTTCGTTAGAGTTGGAAGGACATATACGGTTTCAGCTGGAAAATCTCCCCGTTCTTGTGTTCTCTCACACCTTCCAATACACCATCCATTGTTGAGAACACAGTCCCCTGTGGAATCTTCTTCGAGTAAAATTAGATCTCCTTTAAGGAATGACAGAAAAGTAGTACTCTCCCCAGGTGACCTGTAGTCTTGAAGTGCTATTGTGTAACGTGACCTACAAATTTATTTTTGGTTAAATCTATTGTAAGATGAAACTTAAAATGCAATACCTCTTTTTCAAGCCTTCTAAGAAGTACACTACAAGATCTCTGATGTCTTCAGCATTGGACTTTGGAATGTAAACTCTTCACCTCTCACAGTGGATAGACTGAATGTCTGAGTGAAAACTTTATTTGTTTTTTGACTTGAAACAGCAGTGATTTCTGGGAAGGACAATTCTAAAAGGACTTGTTCTTGATCATCTACAACATATACACCAGTCCAGTTGACTGCAATTATGACATCATTTTTAGGCAAATTTGGTCCAGAGTTCCTAAGAATTTAAAAATTGGTTTATAGTAGTAATAGCAATAGACCTATTTAATAACAAACCTGTAAGCTTCATAGAATCTAGAAAACAGTAATGGCCACTTATATTTAGCATAGTTGACAATATCTTCCTTGATTTGAAGAGGTGCCACGTTCTCTTTAATGAAATAACTCTTCTTATAGGCTTGAAGGATTAATGTTGCCCATCTTTCAACTGCCTTTTCAATTCCTGTTAAGCAGAAATCTGGAATAAAGTTCGGAAGCAAAGTAAATAGTCTCTCCATTGACATATCTGTTCCGTACTCGATAAAATACTGTTGTGCTGCGATCATGGCCAAATCATCTTCCTTATCGCATCTATACTCTCCAAACTTAACTCCCCTCACAACTTGCTGGTAAATTAGGTTTGTGGCTACTTGATCGACAGTAGGGTCATGCCATGGTGCAAATATTTCTTTTCTAAAGAATAAGCGCCAAGGAGCATTACGTTCTTGAGCACCCTGTTCTTTTGCATACTGTTCACATTGTGAAATTGCGTCCATTACGTGATCTCCTCCGCTTCCCAAAGAAGATACTTTGTCAAAAAGTGCTATGTAAAGCGAAAATCCAAACTGATCTTTCAGAGCAATCTTATCAGAAAGTTGATTGCAAAGCTCCCTAGCGGTTGTAGCTGAGTCTGCTAGTAGAGTTTTTGTATTACCATCCATGAAGGTAATTGGAAGCATAATTGGTTTCTTTGACTTTGTAGCTTGTAATTCAAGCCAAGAAGGTGGTTGATTTCTTGTTCCATTGTTGAATGTTCTTTTGAGTCTATCCTCGAATATGGAGCATATCCAGGAGGACCTTCTCTGATGAAAGCTCTTAAATAATTTACAAACTTCTCAGATGGAGCAAAGCAACCCACACATAGAGATAGAAGAATCCATCCTCTAGCATGACTGGATTTTGTGGGATTATTTGAAAGTTGTTTACAAATTTGACAATAAATTTCATCCCTCAGCTCGGCTCGAAGAATTCCATGGCCTATAATGAAATGTAATTTTTCTAGATTCGATGTAGGTCTTGATTCCAACCACGACTGATAACTATCTGCTGTATATTCTTCATCTTGAAGTCGGCGTCTGACATCTTCTCCAAGCTTGTTTTTCCGTTTTAATGTTAGAGATACAAGTTTGTGGCGTATTGAGCGGGGTTTTTGCTTGAGGAAAGTATCAGGGTCCAGACCCATCAGTTGTGCTTCTTGAAATTCTTTACTTCTGATGAAATTCCTTCCAAGTGTTGCTGTAACTTTGGACATGACTGATGTGGTATCCAAAGATCTGTCTCTTTCTGTTTGGTGGTAACGTGGCTCCTGTAAATCACCAGTAAATCGAAGAATTGTTACCCAAAGAGCTTGAGCCGCTAACTGATCACCTTGAGTATGTAATGGTAACAATGGATGTTTGAGCGGTTTCCTTGAGTATTGATGCGTAACATTTCCTTGGAAATAGGTTGCAGCAAATTTTTGGAATTTGAATTCTGATAGATCTTCTTCATCTTCCGATATATGTATTTGGCCAATAATATCCTAAAAAATAATATAGATTAGTTTCATTTTGGGGAAATAGCTATAAAGGTCAGGAATTTCGGGAAATTGCCTAAGAATTTATGAGAACGGTGTTAGTGTGGAGTGGGTAATATAAAATGAGAGTTCATTAACTGAGTACGATTATTCCCTCCAGTTGCGGATTTCCACCCTTAGATAAGAAATTAGCACCCTAAGGATGGAAATAGCATACCTGGATCATTCTGTACTATTCAAGTGTGGGGTTTCTGATATCCCTATGTATGTCACTTGAGAATCTTTCAATCTCTTTCGACCTAAACTAATCTATATTTGCTTAAAAAATACATTTAACTCACCTCATGGTTACCATTTCCATTACGTGGAAGATCGTTGAAAACAGAAGTCTCTCTTCCTTGATGAGGTGTTGGAGTTTCACTACTGGAATCAGGAAGGAAATCAAACATAGCTTCAACAAGCTTTCCATCATCTACTGGTTCATCTTGCTTCCTTGCAGCGTCGTTAATTAGATTCTTTTTAATTTCAACTGCTCTGCGCTCTTCAATCTCCTTTTCCATATCAATACGTTCCAATTCATGGAGCCGATCTCTGTAGTGTTGTTCAGCAATTTCTCTGGCTCTCTTATTACCTTTCTGCTTCAATTGATGTTCTTCGATTCTTCTTAATTGTAGAACTTCATTAAATTGTTTGTAGCCCTCCTTCAGTTTCTTGTACTTTCTCATGGCTATCATTTTCCTTACATGTGACTGGATCTTGACAATAGCCCACATCTTGTGTCCATACTCTCGTCGAACCATGAAACCTCTTATGTGTGCCTGTAATCCAACTATATGTCCCCTCAAATGACGAAAACGATGACTTAGAACTCTTGAGCGGATCAATGCTTGTAAACGCATATAACCCACTTTCATCTTCTTGTAACGATTACGTTGGGCATACCCCTTCCAGTGCTTTTGAACCATTATTGCAGCTGCCCTCATTCTGAGGAATCTTCTTCTATATACCCATCCTCTAATTGATCTTTGAAGAATCAATATCTTCCTTGTCAATACACGATCTCTTTCTTGTTCCAGGAACAAATCATGAGCGTCTTTCAAAAATACTTTAGTATTTCCTAGCTGATAGTCAGATTTTCCTAGAATCATTGCACATATCCTAGCAGTTGCATGTTGGCAGTCGGTTCTATGAGCTGGAGGAACACCAGATATTAAAAATCTGTAGCGTTCTACAAAGTCTCTATAGCCATGGCGAATGGGATAACCAGCTCTACGTATTCTGATAGTTTCCATCATACCAGAAATCTAAGTTGTCTGCAGCACAAACCACGGTCGAACAACAAAGGCTTCTTATACTCGTTTGGCTTAATACATCTGATGAAAAAAGGTTGACACATGCTTAAAGTTTTCATCAATGAATCTAAACTCTTTTTAAATTGAGTGGAAAGAGTTGGTGTTCGTTTTCTGGTCTCCGCGCCCATTTCAATGTCAGTAGCAAATATATGTCTCAAGAATTTATTCTTTGATTGACTGACAATTTGTAACAAATCAGCACTAAAAGAGTCTCTGTTCTTCTCCAGGAACCCACTAGTGTCATAGAAAACTATTCCAGCGAAATGATTCAATCCAAAACTGGTATTTATGTCAGACTTTGGTTTCAAATAATTCTTATGTGAGCCATGTGTCTTATGTAGTTTAGCCAGCATAGTATGATCTGTTCCTTTGGGGAACTTTGCTTCCTCATCGATCAAAGCCATTATATTCAATTGCTTAATGGCTATCAAATCTAATGCATCCTGGTTATCAACGAACTCAATATGTTGCCAGTTGATTGACTCATGATTATACTCTTCTTGTTCCAGCTTGAATATATGTTGCACAAAGAACTGTTGAAGGTTCTCGTTTGCATAATTTATGCAAAACTGTTCAAAGCTATTGTGATTGAAGTTTTCAAATCCAAAAATGTCCAGAACGCCAATAGCATTTCTGGATGATTGTTTTGGTTTATAAATCGTACTATTTATTTTCTTAACAATATGTATAAACAATCGACCATAAATCCCTTTAACGAAAGCATCCCGTACATCAATAGATTGTTCTCTGGATAATGTTGATACAACTGTCTCGCCATGGGCGAACAATGTCTTTCGTATTAAAGCATCTACGAAATGTTGGTATGGCAGTCCCAGTAATTCTGCCACTCGTTCAACGTTGATTCTCTCTGGTATTTCTGTGGCATCCAGATTATCGACTATTGTTGCTTTATATTTTATGTTTCCGCAGTGTAGAAGTGCCGCTAGCATGACAATAATATCCCATATCTCCCATCAGAGAAGAGAAGAACTTTCATAGCTGACCTTATATCGGCGAATTCCTTCACATCGTCACGACCTTCGCATGTTATGCAGTCACCTCCGGTGAGGTATTTGTAGTCGGAGGCGTGCCCCAGCCACAATCTTTTCTTTTCATCGTGCGATAGACCAGCTAAGATACAATAGAATATATGATAGTTTCTTTCACTTGGATTTTGTGAAACGATTCTAGACTTTTCCAGCAGGTATTGTTCGATCTTAGCACCTTCGATGACACCATTGTTGCTAAAATGGATATCGATGTATTTACCAAAACGTGATGAGTTGTCGTTTCTTATAGTTTTTGCGTTGCCAAATGCTTCGAGAATTGGGTTTGCTTCGAGAATTTGTTGTTCGATCCATGAGTGCTTGCCACTTATAGCGGCCAAATACTGTAATATCAATTTTGTGCTCTCTGTTTTACCAGCTCCTGATTCTCCAGAAATTACTATGCATTGATCTTGTCGGTAACGTTTCATATGGGCGTAAGCATTGTCACCTATAGCGAAAATATGCGGTGGGAGTTCTCCAATTTTTCTCTCTTTGTAGAGCTTTATTTGGTCAGCAGTGTAGATTGGAAGGATTTGGTATGGATTCACTGCCACCAAAATGGATCCAGTGTATGTCTAAAATGTGAAATTTGATTAATTTGAATGTTAAGTATACATTTCAAATACTTACATAAATTAAATTATCTAAATAGCGAATTAGGAGGTTCCTAAGAATCCCTGCTTCGTGAAGATCACCTAGGGAAATCATGTCTTCCACGCCTTGCACGGACGAGGCGTGCATGGCCTTGATGCGTCTTTCTGGCGTTAGCCATATTTCGTTGTCGTCGTCGTCTCGAACTTGAATTCTTCTACCTTCGGTGGATGTAACACGAGCTCCAATGGCTACATCGAATTCGACACCACTAATGGGCTCAATCCAGATGTAGTCACCCTGCAAAAATATAAATGAAATTATTTAATAATTTATTAATTTTAACATTTTAATTTTTAAATTTGTTTGTATTATCGACAAGAACATTAGATTATTACAATAGTGAATAATGTAAATGATATTTGAAGTATGAAGTGTCTTTTTTAATGTTGGTAATAGAAGGGTAACTAAAGTTTTTTCTACTTTTGAAGATGACGTAATGTGTATATATCCGAATCTTAGGAGCTCCTGTCCTAGTCACACATTTAAGCATAAAAAACCATCTTTTTGAATAGAGCTATAGAAGTTTTTCATAAACAGGAAAGTTGAATTTACTTTGTTATATACAAAAATAGCCTTTAAATGATAATCCTTGACTTTGAAAATAAAAATGGTTTTCTCTCAAAAATAAAAAAGTAAAAAAATTATAATAGACATTTTCTTTTTCAATAAACAACCTGAAAGTAAGTTTATAGTTCATTGTTCAAAATAAAATGTAAATATTGTCTGTAAACAACTTGTAAATGAAATTAAAAAAAAACCGTGTTACTGGAAGACCCAAAAGGAAAGTTAACCTCTTATGGAACCACTATATTTATCCGAATCCGATGCATTTCAAGAAACTAGTACTGCAACTGATTCCCAGCTTTAAAGATTATAATTTGTGAATAATATAGGTTTTATATTTGTTTGTTTCTCCTGTTGATTGAGGTGTTTCTTCTGACATTAAAAATGGAAAATAAAAATTAAAAACTAAGAAAATATAAAAAAAAGATAGTATAGTAATAATGAAATCGAAACCCTTTTCTTCCAGACTTTGAAAAAATATAAACATTAACAACTGAAAAGTGCAGAGCTGATATTTAACCTTGAGCTTGATGATTATTGTTCATATGGTCTTTTGCACTTGAAGAATTTTTCAATGAAATTTTCGCAATTTATTTGTTTTTGTTTTGAGAAAGGTTGAAAGTAATTTGATACAGTTTTTTGTTGGATTTGCACTTTATTCTGTAGGAAATTTTCATGTCATTGACTTTTTTTCTGTGAAAGACAAGCTTTTGGAAAACTACTTCAAACTTCTATTACTCTCACTCAATATTTTATTAAAACATATACTTTTAGAAGTTGAAAAGTTTTTCTGAAAAGAAACATTTCTATCCTCTTCATTTTATTTTTACAAGTTTTATTGTTTATAAAGACAATTTATTTTGAACAAATTATTTTCCAATATTCGTTTTGTATCTAAAGTTCACATTTTACTACAAATTAATTGAATTGGTTGAAAAGACGCTCTTCCCAAAAAAAAATGACACAATCACAATAAATTGTTCCACAAGCAATCAAACTGAGTACTTTTCATAATATCTTCTGACAACGAGTCACTGACCATCGTCTCTGTCGCTTAGAAATATGATTTGGGAAAGAACACACTCCATTCTCATTTGAATAAAGCTTCTTGTATTTTCAGAGAACAGAGTACAGAATGGAGAATTGAGTCTTGTCCAAAATTCGTTATATCTTTGTCATATTGGAGGGAATGTGGTAACAGAAAATATGGCGGCATATTTTAGGCTAAAACACTTTCGTCGCCAAAGGCATCAATATTGAAAACAAACTTCATACTATTTATAGTTGTCGTCTCCGTAATTATTTCAAAAACAACCCAAACGTCATCACCTAAACTTAAACGTTTGTCATATTATTTTTTTAAATAGTCATACTTTTATATACCATCGTCATACGTATTTATAATTTCGTCATACTTTTTTGTTGTACTACCGTCACACTTTTATTTATAATCGTAATACTTTTTATAGGAGTGGTCTAGTCTAGAGTTATTTCATGTGAAAGAGGTGTGTTCTGCCCTTTTTGAGGGAGCCCAGCGACCGGAAACTTGGTTTGCCACTGCAGGAGTTGATTTTTTAGCGCGGAGCGAAGCGGAGCCTATATAGAGTCACTTCCTGTTAAAAAGAAGTATTACGAAGTATATCTATTTGTAATTAATTACAATCTGTTTATTTTTTTTAAAGTATGACTAATTTTGTCAAAAATTGTCGGACAAAAGTTTTATTTTGGGTTATTTTTCATTAAAAAACTATGACGAAATTAAATTTTTAGTTGACGATTTTGTTCAAATTGGTGATGATTTCGACGATTATGGTGATGAAAGTGTCTATTTTGGCGACGGAAATTCTTAAGCTTATTTTATTAATCGTGCAAATTTACCCAGTATTTTCTAGAACATTTTTCAGCAGTCCTGCAAGTCTGAGCTGCTTGTATAGATACCACTTGGTCTTTGTTTTACATACTTATGATTGTTGGCAAGGGGAAAATGCGCTGATACGCTTGGGAAAACGAGGCATTTAGTTAATTATTTACATAATTTACTTCCGTAAATTACGTAATTTACATAAATAACTGATATTTTGCACTGCATGAGTTAGTTACTTAAGTAATTTACGTGTAAATTACACTTGTAAATTAGGTAAATTACAGACAATTTCCATCCTGACTAAGAATCGAATAAAAAAATAAATAATTTTCTTTTAGTGCACTTTGCATGCATTTCCCATCAAAAAACAACAGATTACAATATTGTAAAAAAAAGATGAAAGTTGTAAATAAATGATGATGATCATTTCAATTTACTCTATTCAAGTGGAAGGTATCATATCTGAGATTTCTGAGTTCACAATAGATTTTTTTCTAGATTTAATATCGTACAACAACAATCATAGGTTCGTTCAACATAAGTAAAGTTGGCAAAATTAGCGAGAAGATCCAAACCAATCCAAGGTAAAGCAAAGCAGTCAATATTAAAAATTCATTAGCGAAGGAAATTATAAATTTTATGTGCTTTTAGTTTGAATGACTTTCATTATCATCTTGATTTATATACATTTTATATCTATATTAAAATAGGTATAGTTATAAATATGGCTATAGGTCCCTTTCTTTTGCAAAAAGGTTAATGGCAGCTATATTATGGTGTTTGTAAACATTTAAAGTATTCTAGAAAATGATTGATGCTATTTTGATGTATATTTGGTGTGAAATAAAGAACTATATTTTTTAGAAAATCTAGAACAATATTAAATTATTTTAGCTAAAAAAACTACTTTACTTTTTTTACACGAGATATTTTACTTTTTTTACACGAGATATTAATAATATGATGGATATTTTTATGCATGGATAGGATATGCGAGATATTTAGTTATTTACTTACGTAATTAACGTGTTATTTACATCTATATCATGTAATTTAGGTAAATGTGTTGATAGTTACTTAAGTAAGTGTATACTATGTTTGTAAATCCTTGTTTATATGACAAAATCCTTAGTGTAAAAATTAATTTTTATTATAAAATTTAATGTAAAATTCTATTTTTTTTAAATTAGGAATTTTGCTTTAATGTTTGCAAGAAATTCCTTGGAATTGCTATGAAAAATAACAACTTCTTTCCTGAAATTTCCGTATTTAATTCTACAATAATATATTCAATAGCAGATTTCTTCCGAAATTCCACATATGCTTAGTAAAAATTCCAGAATCGGCCATAGGCTATTTTTTTTTAAGTAATTGAAATGTTATCCTTACTTAACTGAAATTTAAATAAAGAAATGTCACGTTAAATAAACATTTTATTATATTTTGTTCACGAGAAATATCCTATAGAATAAAGAAGACCTTAAAAAAAATTTGAAAGACCTTGTGGAATTTTAGAGAAAGACTATGAATTTGAAATAAAAAACTACTTTGGATAATCTTCGGTCCAATTTATGAAAACGGGGAGTAGAGAATAAGGTACAACAAAGAGTTGAAACAACTGTATCAAGATCCAGACGTTGTCCAAAAGATTTGAGCTAAACGTCTGAGATTGGCATTAGCTACGTCAGCCGCAAAACATGTCTTCTCAAAAACTATTCTCCACAATCCAATTCGAGATAGAAGACCTGGTCGCCCAAAACAAAGGTGGCGTAAGCTGGTATAGGACGATGTGCAGTTTCTTAACATACCCGATCATGGTTGGTAGCGCGATATAGTAACATTTAGATACATACGTATGATACATGTATGATACGTATGTATCTAAATATAATTAC
>HF682886.1:0-10755 GCA_000341915.2 Megaselia scalaris
TGACGTGGCCAGCTATAATTACTTACGTAAATTACGTAATTTACGTAAATTACATGTAATTTATGCGTAATTAACTCCCTTTAATTAAAAAACAAAATTTACTATCGCCTTGGTAAGAAGCCCTGGATTCAACGCATTTCAACAAAATTTCATATCCATGTTCACGAGTTCACAATTTAAAATAATTTAAAAGCAAATATAAAATGAATGAGTAATTTACGTTAATTACGAATATGATGTAATTAACTGTTAATTACTTACTTAAATTACACGTAAATTACGCATGTAAATTACATAAATTACAAGTACCGCCCATCCCTGATTAATAGTAGCTCCTACTACTGGGTTGTAGTTTTGTTGAAGTGTTAATGGAATTCCCTCGCGTTATTTCGTTTCATCATGAATTCAAGTTCCTCAAACTGATGCTTTTCGAAGCATCTCTTTACCTTCCAGAAAGGAGAAGGATCTTTTCCTCATATTTATGTTAAGCGGTTTTCGAGTTCAAAGTTGTTGTCTTGAACTTAATATTGTGATCCAATCATAAGGTTGAGATCCGAGTCAATGTTAGCAACTCCCAAAGATCTTACTTTCAGAATGTTTAAAGCATGTCGTGTGTTATAGATAAAATGTTCTGGTTCCTCTAAGTTCCATATCTGAATATGAATTCTTAGGTACCAAAATAGGTGCTGTTTGTGATTACCGACCATAATTTAAAATTTTATTTTCAACATCAATAGTAGGTTCTGCTTGGGTCACTTAGTGCTTCCAAATCGTCATGTCTTGAGTTTCTTTTCAGCATTTGGAACTCACGACTGAGCGACCTTGACGTATGTCACTAGCTAAATAAATGTATTATACTCTGATTATCTGGAGGATATGGAGGAACATTTTACTTTCAACTATGTTGGTTTAGTTTATGTGTTCCATGTTTGCAATAGCATGGCCCTTATGAGCATGAGTATTAGAGAAAATCCGACTCCTAATTAAAAATTTCTTGAATAGCAGATATATACGTGCTTGAACATTAATTTTTTCTTTTCAAAATCATATTATATCTTGTACAGGGGCACATTCAGTAAGTAATTGAAAGCCTAAAAGGGTCAAATTAGTAAGCTTATCTCTTTCCCAGAGCTATCTCTTCTACGGCGATTACATACTATAAACTTAAGTCTGTAAATACCCATACTTTTCCCATCAGAATCTGGAAAATGTGAATCAGTTCTTCCAATATCTAAGTAAAATCCTAAAATTCATCAAAATAGTAATTACAAAATTGAAAAGTAAATAATTGTATTGAATCTGGGAACCTCCTTATTGAATATCTTTAGAATCTCAAAGTGGGAGGACGTTTCACCCGACCTTATATATTTTGTTGCTGCTGCTGTTGTTGATTCTATGTTCTAAGTGAGAGGGTAAAGAAGGAAGAGATTCTAAAGCCTCTTCCTCTTTAACATCCTATTTCCTGTTTCCTTCCTTTTTAATGTCAAACAACATAGCAAACAACAAACTTTTCTTCTTCTTATTCTACTGCTACAGCTACAACTTCTTCTTGTTCCAATAACAATCTTTAGCATTGCTTCTACCATTTTACCAAAGTCTTTTACTTCTTTCGTTTCGCTTTTATTTGTTCTAAAAAGGAGGAATTGTTTAAGACGAAGGAGCTGAACGGAACTCAGAACAGAAAATCTTTTCTTTTCGTGACGCCTAAAGCATTTTAATATACTTTTCTCCCAAAAAAAAAATTACAAAGAACAAAAGATTTTTTTTCTGAAATATCAAGTGAAAAGGAAGAAATAGCTTTAAAAACAATAAAGTCCAATTTCACAGCAAATAAATTGAGTCCCAGATCTTGACTCGACTCTTCTCCACTCAACAATTTAATTACCTTTTCTCGCTAACATTCTCCAAAAAAATTATGATTCCATCTTTTTTTTTTATAGATTTGTGTTCCTAGTTCTTTGGAGTTCTTCTGTTTTGTAGTGCTTTTAGTATTTTGTGAGCTTTCACTCGTAAAGGGATTGGACAGGAAAAGGGTTTGGGAATAGATTTCCCTTCAGGAAAGTGGGGAGGTATTTTATTACCTTCCTGATACTGGAAATTCATTTAATTTCGGCTTTTATTTTATATTTTATTATTTTTAGAATATAAAGTTTTATATTTTTATGTACATTTTTATATTAAATTTATAGCTACGAATTTTTGAAAAAGTACTTAGAAGTGCAAACACCTCTTGGACAAAAAGGAAGACTCATGGGAGAAACATTTCCGAGGGTTATCAAGGAACAATTGTTGGTAATCCTCATATTTTTCTAGTACAGTTTTTGTCCTTTCTTTAAAATATGCTATATATTGAAATGTTAAGAGTATTCAGCATTACGGACTACTGTTAAACAAAACACTCAAAAGTCCACTCCGTGGAAGAAACGAAATTTTAATTCATGGAAATAGCGTTTCCGAAGGTTATCTAGTAACAATTGTTGGTAATGCCCATATTTGTCTAGTAGTTCTTCGAAAACCACTATATATTGAAATCTTAAGAGTATTCAACATTATTGATTTCTTACGAAAAAGTACTGAAAATGCAAAGGAAACAGCCTATGGACAGAACGAAACACTTCCTCATGGAAGCAACGTTTCCTAGGGTTATCTAGTAACAATTGTTTGTGACACCCTTACTTCCCTGCAGAACACCAATGACCGTCGGACTAGTTATGTCACATTTGTGAACATTTCATTGGAAACATTGTCGATTTGGGAAGTCTTAATATTTCTTTTTCGGCATCTTTATGGGTCAAGAGTCCACACCAAATGGTAACACTCACTGCCCGTCTCATTCAGGGGGTGTTTCCGACTGGGCACCCGGGACCTTTAGGTTTGACTTGTCGATGAGGCTGTAAGAAAGCAAATTGAGGAAGTATGAAGGTGGAGTAAGGAAGCGCCCAGAATATTATATTATCTGTGGTGAATTCATAGTTCCGGGTTGGCTTCTCAAATTGACGTAGTCAACTTTAAACTATAACTTTCTCAAATAAATTTCTAACATTTTTTTATGCCGGAACATCTGCTAGATTACGACTAAGTTTTTCGTGTTCCTGGTTCAGTCGTGTTTCATCGATGTTGGTTTAAATTGCCTTTCTTTCTCTGGAACATTACTTTCTTTAATAAGAATATCACAGGGATGGATCCATATTTGCGTTTTTAAATTTTATAAACTAAAATTACAAATTTATTCTCCTATTTCACTATGGTGGATTCATAGTTCCTATCGCTTTAAAGGGGATTTTGTAAAAAAAAAATATAATAAATCTTAAATTTCATTTAAAACGCATAAAAATGATGAAAAAGTGATAAATATCGAATATCTTATGGATTTATTTGACTTATAAGACTTTGTTACAATTGTATTTATTTAAAAATATAAATTAATTTTTCAGGACTAGAAATGTGGTGGATTTATAATTCCGGTTAGAATGTCAAATTGACGTGACCAGCTCTGAACTATAAAACTATTATATTCTAATTTTTATTTAAAATTTGTACAAAAACTCATTTAAAAATAAAATAAAACTTGGTTTTCTCCTGGGAAGTTAGTTGGAATGACGTGGTGAATTTATAGTTCTGGTTTGCCTCTCCAGTTGACATGCTCAGCTTTGAATTATAAGACTCTGTTACACTTGTATTTATTTAAAAATATCAATAAATTTTTAAGGAACTGGAAATACTGTGGTGGATATATAGTTCCAGTTTGCCTGTTAAATTGAAGTGGCCAGCTCTAAACTATAAAACTACTCTATTCCACTGGGTATTTAAAATCTATATTCAATTAAAAGTTTTTCTCTCCTGTAACGTCTGCTAAAATTACTGTGGTGAATTCATAGTTCCGGTTTGCCTCTCAAATTGACGTGGCCAGCTATAAACTGTAACATTGTCAAATGCTCTAAAAATTACCAACATTGCCGGTACGATATATATTTTATGGGTAGTTTAATCCTTTTTGAATCCTTTTGATGTCTTTATGTTGATGTTTGCGTTCTTTCGTTCGTTCGTTCATCATCTTTTATCCTTCTGTTTCCCCAACCAAAAGGTTATTTTATTTAGCTGGAATTACGGCTTTTAAGTTTTATAGTAATTTCTTTTAATTAATATAAAAGTTGTTGCTAATTTTTCGAGGATATTTTATATTTATGAATATAACTCTTCCCTATATGAGGTGAAAAGAAAGGGGTTGTTTTATGGAAATCGATTCTTATTTCACTTTAATGTATTTATTATTATAATTAATATTTATATTACTTTCTACTCGCTTTTTGCCTTTAAGGAAATTGTTAATTTGGTGCGAAAGTATCTGGGGAGCAATTCAGATATAAAATATTTTCTTTTTATGGAAAAACGCTCAGAAAAGTTTAGGTGAAGGAAAATAATTAATGTTTTGGAGGAGCTGTAGATTTTAAGTGATTTCAGGATTTCATTTTATGAGCAGATGAAATAGTGCTTCATGATTTTAAGGATTTTCTACTTAGTTTAATATTATTCGGAAAATGTGTTCCCATTGGAGGAAACATGTGCGTTGAAAGTGATTCGAATGTGATTAGCAAGGTTGTTAATGAAATCGTTGATAGATATTGGGTTAATATGTATGAGCGCAGAATAATTTTCCACACTTGTGGGCTTTATTAAAGAATGTAGAGTTCCCTGTCTATTACTCTCAAGCAATACAAATATTATAAATGAACAAAAAATATTAAATTCAATATCTTTGTTGTCTCTTTTCAGGTAATTATCTGGGAAAAGCTATAAAATAAAGCATTATATGTAAAACGGAAGCCTGCAAATTCATTACAACATTTAAAAAACATTAAAACCACATTATAAAATGCAAAACGAAATAAAATAAAACAAAAAATTGATTTTAATTTGCACACTCTGACAAAATACCTTCCTTGCCACAGAAAACAAACAAATATCTAGGAATGCAGCCAAGCCAAAAACAGCCACATTTTGACAAAGCAAATTTATTGAACCATTTCCTATGTTAGAGAATTTACTTTATTTTACATACAATAGTTCACAGAAAACAGTAGCTTTTGTGGGTGGTTTTAATTTCATAGATTGCTAGCTTGTTCACTACTCCATTCGCTTCCTTACTTGTCTACTAACTTGTTCCATGACTCCCAAAATGCTTCTTTGTTCCCTTGCAACAAAACAAAGGGAAAGACTGAGGCTGAGGCACAGAAAATAGTTGTAGAGAAACCACACATCTAGCACCGAAAATAAAAGACTTTTGAAAAGTACAAATGTGGAAAGGATGCACTTTTAGAAAATTTCTTGATGACTGTAATTCTAAGAGTATTAAAGATTTTCAGTCCACAAATTAAACTTTTTCATTAGTAATAATTCTGCTAAAAGAAATGTAATTTATGTAAATAATTCATATTTTGAATGGAAATAGTTAATTAAGAAAATTACAGACATTTCTAGGGTCAAGCACTTCATGACTAGATTCTATTCACTAATGAAATTTTTTTTAAATCACAATTAGGTTATAAAATATTCACAAACTAAATGTAATTAGGTTTTTTTAATGGAATTCTCATTATACATCGATCTTAGTGTAAAATAATGAAAATTATTACAAGGAAATTAAATCTTCGGTTTCTTGATGAAGAACTTTTCACAAATTATGAACTTTCCATTTACTCCCAATTATCAGTATGTAGAACTAACCAGAGACTGAAAAACAAGAAAAGTGTAGGTGCAGATGGCATCCCTGCTGAACTGCTCCATCTTCCATTAAATCCTACCACAAATTTGGAATGGTGAGAATATGCCAAACGAATGGAACTTGAGTATAATCTTTCAATTTTTCAAAAAAAGGAATAGAGCTGGGCTTAAGAACTGCAGAGGAATCTCTTAATGTTGCATATAAAATCCTTTCATCCATTATACCTTAGAGTCTAAACTAAACCCGCGGTTATACCTGCGAAAGCTATCGATCATGTTCAGACATATCCTTGAAAAAACGTCACTCCATCTGGCTCCAAGACTTCTTTTCTTCTGATAATCATTCAGAATTTTAGAGAAATATTTTATGGCTGCGAAAGCTACCACTGATTAACTTTTCACGACCAGGGGGTTTTTTAAAAAGACATTACTCCATCTGGTTCGAAGTCTTCCTTTCTTTCGATAATCATATGGGTTTGTAGAGAAATATTTTTAACCGGGTCATTCTCTTCAATTCCCCTCATATGCTCAGAAAATATCAAACATCTAGTCCAAAATATCCAAACAACGGTTGGTTGTACCTTATTCTCCCCTCACCTTCCTCCCAAACCGATCCATACATAATTCGTAGAATCAATCTTTTGAAAACAGTTAACAGCTAGTTCCTCGTCGCTGCCTTTGAGTATCCAGCGCTCAGATATTAAAAGTGGCATAATTAGCTGGTGGTAGAGCATCACTTTGGTTTTTTGAGAAAGAAGTTTTGAATGCAATAGTTTGTTTAGGCCATTTGTTAGCATGATTCTTCGCTTGACTTCTGATGTGATGTCGTTCCCAAATAAATGAAGTGGTTCACAGACCCAGTGATTTCACTTTTCGCTCTGATGCGATTTTTATTGAAGAAATCACTCGACAGTGCATCGCTCTGTCGGAAATCTCTGACAGCTTGAACATGTTAATTGTTCCAGCGGAAGATAATACTGGTGTTCAACTTTTTAGTCATCTCTTCTTTCATCCAAATTTTGTTAAGCAAAAGATGGAATGCTCTTGCTTTTAAAAGTTCTGCGGAGTGCCATGTAAACCTGGGCCTTTGATGTTCTTCACCTCTGATATTGTGAATGTGGGTGTCTTCAGTGTTGTGGAAATGAGAAGAGTCTTCCTTTTAAGCCTGCTTTTTGCTGATGAAGTTGTCACTTTTATCATCACAAGAAGGTGAAATCGGTACAAAACCTTTGCGCTGATTGTAGATTTTTTGATAAAATCTTCTCTCAAGATCTCCAAGCATTCCTGTCAAATCGACGTTTTTTTTCTACATAACTTTGAAGCTTAGTCTTGTGTATTGTAGTTGACTCAGGACCTCGGAATCAGTGTTTCTTATTTCTTCTGCACATGCATTCAAATGACTGTCTATGTGGGGATTCTCTGGTATAGAATTGAGCTCAAGGATGGGCACTGTCTGTAATTTACGTAATTTACAAGCGTAATTTATATGTAAATTACATAAGTAATTAACTACTTCCATACAAAACTTCTGTAATTTACGTTAATTTCGTAATTTACGGACGTAAATTACATGTTAATTATGAAAGTGAATAACTAAATACTTCGCTTTTGCCCATCTATGATTGACCTTCTGTGTTATGTGCTCTTCGAAATTTTAGGCAATTGTTGGGATTTTTAGCGAGTTTTTAGGAATATTTTAAAGAAATCTTAGGAATCTCGACGCCTTTCTCAAGTCGGTTTTTAATGCCTCCATGTTGATTCTTCGCTTTTTGATGTATACTCGGTGAGTTTCGACGATCCGTCCATCAGGTAAAGTCCATGTTTGCTTGTGGTTCTTGGAGTGTAAGAAGAAAGTACTGCTCATCCCTAAATTTCTTGCTGCTATAAAGCTAAGCGCATACGGTTGCGGCCGGCTGTAGATTGCAACCTATGTTCGCCTATGGTTCCGAAATAGATATTTTTATGTCTATTAAGCGCTCTTTTAGGCAAGGCATTAGCAAGTAGGCAAGTAGCTTCCAATAAACTTGCTCATTTTCCTTGACTTCATCTTTATTGTATTTATGCGGCAGTATGAGCGCATATTGGAAGTATGTTGTAAGACCTTGCTTTTATTCAGAGTATACAAAGGCAATCATTCATAGGCACCTAACAAATAATAGATGTCTAGATTTTCCTCTTACTGCAAATCCATCTTCTATGGGGTGCAGCTAAAATATAGATGACATTGGTATCTAAATCTATCATCTAACTCACCCTTTCCCTTCCATCTGATCTCTTATAAGGATTTGTAGGTGTGGAGGATCTTCTTCAGGTCTTCAAATCTTCACCGACTACGAAGCATTCAAACGCTTCAAAACAATGTGTTTGTCTCGTAGCCCAATACCAATCCGGATACCAATATATATGTAATCCATAGTTAGTTTCTTTCATAGTATCCCTGACTGGTGTACTAGATTCGCCCTTCTAAAATTTAGAAGTGTACACCTCTTCATCGATTCTGAAGACGTGTATGACATTCAAAACACGGATGAGCTGTACTGACAATGAGCAATATATACAACAATGTATACCATCGATTTAAGATAAAGTACTCAAGATACTTGGAATTGTCTAAAGACTGAAGAACGAATGTTTCCTAGGCGCGTATCCGCATAGAAGACTCGCTGTCATGTAGTTTCCTTAAAATCTTACTTGAAATTATCATGACAGCAGTTGAGATGGACACTACGAAAAGGATCATCAATAAATTCACGTAAATTCTGGGTAGATAGGCGTTGTGAGTGTTTCAGACATTGAAAGGAGGTCGAAAGGGTGAATGCAGACAATATTATTAGGAAGAATCAATAGTCATCCTGAATCATTGACCCAATTTTCAACACAGAAAACTATGACTTCGGGATAGTAAAGAATTTCATTTATTTGGGTTCTGAAGTGATTGGACTACGATCGATACAGTTATCCTCAAGACCAAAAACTGGTTATACCATTGGTGATACAGTCTGTATTAATAAAAGCTATCTCCCCGATACTGCATATAAGCTATCGTCGTAAGAAAGAACTGCATTACAGGTAATGTTTGGGACATATCAATGAAAAATGAAGGATCAGCTACATCCAAGAACTGTACGAGCTATATAACCATTCAGATATAGTTAAAAAGATCAGGCGATTGCACTGGTTAGGGCATTTAAAAAGGATGAACGACAATTCTGCTGCAAAGAAAATCTATAATGTAGCGTAGAAGAAGTACTAAGAAAGAGTTGCAAGAGAGCTACATGAGTAGACTTAGTTGAAAAAGATGCTTTTTGCAAATAAATAGCAGAACACCATGAACTCTGGACAACATACTACTGTTTGATGGAATTGGATTTGTCAGTAATAATAAATTAAAATATTACATTCATCAATCCATATTTAACTCTTAAAAAATGATAAATAATTTATTTGAAGTAATTTTGTTACCAGGGTAAAATGTCTATAGCTTAGTATGATAGTTATAAACAAACAGCTATTAAGCTATATTGTTTATTTATCAAGCTTTTTAAAGTATAAAAAATACCTCATTTGTTAAGTAAAAGTCGATGTAATTGAACGGTTCAGCGCGAAGTTCGCTATGAATTTGTTGACCATTTATCTAATATTTTCATTACTTATGGAAATTGAACTTTCAAGTTCTCCAGAGGAAAATCAAATTCTCATAAATAAGCTTATTCGTCATTATTCCATCAATACAGTTTCTATATTTTCAAATGACTTGGAAAACATTGACAATTTTCTACGACATTTCGAAAATCAATTTGTTAAGTTTAATATTATAACAAAAGACAAAAACTTTATTAGCCTTGCAGATAAAAGAAATTTTCAGGAACTCGTTTTCATAATTGCGAACAATATAAGCTCTTTAAATAATTTAATAAGCTGGTTTCAGATCACATTTCGTACTAATGCTAAGCTCATTGCTTTTATTTTACACCAACAAAGTTCTATAATGGATATCAACGATAAGAACTTGATTTAAAATGTAAACAAATATTAATAGTTATGGATAAAGTATCTCTAAAATATATACATGACAGGAAATTATTGCTGCCAATAACTTCAGCTTCAGATTTTATCGAAACTGATATTTACCAAGCACCTGGATTGTATTGGCCTGAATTAACTATATCATATATACAGCATTCCTTAGCAGATTTTCCCTTAATAATTGGCAAAGATAAACCAACAACAGGCTTGGCAGTATATTTTAGTACTGCTTTTGAAAAATACTATGAACATATTCGAGACCGTAGCCTATATGGTAAAAACTACACAAAAAACAACCTTTCGGAGATAATTTATACATCAAGGTTTAATACAGATCTTAGACCAGGATACCCTTTGAAAATCAGTAAGACTTGTTTCATGCTCCCAGTGATAGATGAAATTTCTCAAGAAGAATTCTTTTTAAAACCTTTTAAGCTTGCTGTGTGGATATTATTTCTAAGCTTCGTTATATATTTTTCCGTCTCATTGAGACTAGTTTTAATCTCAGATTTGTTTCTGTGTTTTTATGAAAGCTTGGCTTGCTCTCTGGGATCAATTCAAAGAGGCATTAACAATAAGTTTTTCTACATTCAAATATTTCTTTATGGTTTTATAATCTGGAATATTCATAGCGCTAAGCTGTCCAGCTACCTGTCTACTCCAAATGAGGGGAAACCTTTAAAAACTCCTGAAGATATTCACAAAGCAAATATAATTTTATGGGCTAATGTCGTAAATCATAGCAAATCTCAAATCGAAGCTAATGATTACGTGAAAAGATGGTTCCCGAAAATTTATGAGATGGAGAAAAATATTTTTACGGGAATTTTCAAATACGGGATAGAAACTAAGAAATTTTATAAAAATCTTTTCAATTTTAACAAAAGTCATGGATATTTAGTAAATCAAATGACATGGAATTATATAAGACAGATCCCTAAGACCTAAACCTGAAATATAAACTCGAAGCATAACTTTAAACAAAATACATGTAAAACCCAGAAATGA
>HF682886.1:49114-67780 GCA_000341915.2 Megaselia scalaris
GGGTTCTAAAAAAACAAAAATTTTGTTTTCAATTTTGTTTGTTTTCATATGTATTTTGTTATTTTTTTAAATTATCTTAGTTTTTATTTAAATTGTATTATATTATTTTCAAATTACTTAAAGTAAATATTTTTTTAGTATTCATTAATAGATTTTATTTAGTATTCTGTAATTTACTTAATTTACATATTCAAGGGAATTTTATAATTTATAGTTGTTATAATGTCCAAAAATTAGAAAAACATGCATTTTCAAATTAATTTCATTTAAATATCCATCCCTTCACTTTCACTGTCTTACTTTTGAAAGTAAGACATCTCCCAACCCTCTAGATTCGATTAGAAGTCACTAACTTCAGAGTTCGAGAAAACCAAATTCTTGCTCTTGAATTTTCACAGTCAATGAAAATGGGTATCTATCCAAGTTGTAAATCTCTCCAAAGGGATCTTTACCTATCAAAATCAATAAAATACTAACTATCTCCATAGTTCGAGAAAATTATGTTTTTTATTCTACAATTTTCTTAGTCAAGTTCTAAAACTTTTTCTATTGATGCTAAAGAGAATACCTTCCCCATTGTGGAAGCATGGCTTCAAAGTTTGGGAAAAATGTTCTTATATTTCACATAACTATTCGAGCTTCTTTGAATTTATAAAATATCGTTCAAAGTCTATAATGTAGAGTTTCAACAAAGTTTCAAGGAGAGACATATCCTTCTCAGTGGCTTCGTGAATTGTGGAGTGACTAACTTCAGCTTCTTGTTCTTGAATGTTCTCATTCAATGAAAGTGGGTAACTATCCAACTACTCCACATCGAGCTCCACATCTTCGATTTTATAAAATATCGTTCAAAGTCTATAATGTAGAGTTTCAACAAAGTTTCAAGGAGAGACATATCCTTCTCAGTGGCTTCGTGAATTGTGGAGTGACTAACTTCAGCTTCTTGTTCTTGAATGTTCTCATTCAATGAAAGTGGGTAACTATCCAACTACTCCACATCAAGCTCTACCTATCAAAATCAATAAAATAAAACACTAAGCATATCCATTATATAACCAGCTCAAAGCAAATGACCCACAGTTCATTGAATTCAATTGTTCGCCCTTAATTCGCCAACATTAGTTTTCCCTGTTTCAATCCGCTCTATTATAAACAATTCTAATAAAAAATCAATTAATCCTTTTTCCGCATTGCAATAAAACAAATAAAAATCTATTTTTTTATATATATATATTTTATTTCAATTCTATATAAATTTTTTCCCTATCATTGTCAGCGTTCATTGTTCCAAGTAAAAGTCAGAAACCTTTTTTAGATTTAGATTCAAATCCATCAGCTTGTCTAATTGATAGGGAAATTTTTTCAGATTTTTATTTTTACAGAACAAAATGTATGGTGATTTGTGATCTGATATCATTGGAATTGAAATATCTATCAATTGAGAACAAAATATAAAGCTACTTATATTGAATTTTCATGGGAAATTGCGGAAAATTAAATGGAACTTTTCGCTTTAAGAATCTTCTCATCAATACAATGACATTAAAATGGAAATATTTATTTTTTTATACAAAAATCGCAAAGGAAGAAAAATTATTTCCACTTGTTGATCGTTTTCAATAGATTTCCTCTCAATTACAGATACGTGTGTTCATTTTAAAGGTTTTATTCTGTTTTTCTCGTGTAATTGGGGGTAAATGAAGGTTGCCTAGATACACGAGACTTTAGAATATATATATCTTTAAGTTTTATACTGAAATGGTATTTACAATATTCCTTAAGAGTTTTGTATTATGATTTAGTAAAAAAGAGATTGTTTTAGAGCATATGTTATTACTGGATACATACATGGGCAGAACACACTCCTTTCCCTGAAAATGACTCTATGTAAGTTCCGTGCTTAAAAAAGACCACTCTTACAAAAATGATTACGATTATAAACAAAAGTATGACGGTAGTAGAAAAAAGTATAACGAATTTACATAAAGTATGACGATGATATACAAAAGTATGACAATTTCTAAAAAAGTAGTATTACAAACGTTTAAGGTGATGCCGTTTGAGTTGTTTTTGAAATAATTACGACGACACCTAAAAAAATTAGTTTTAAAAAAAATATTTGTGACGTTTTTATTCAAAAGTATGACGAAAATTCACGCTTTGGTTACTTCAAAAGTATGACAAAGTTAATTGAATGGATTAGTCTATATAAAATATACACTCTATGCATGCGTTATATATGAATAGAGAAACAAAGATGAGCACTGTCTGTAATTTACATCTAATTTATTAGTGAGTCACATATTTCAATACAAATCTCTGATATATAAGCAAATTACATATAAATTACGAAACATTTGATGTTGTAAACATTTTTTAAGTGTAACTTACATATAAGTAATTTTTCTAGTTCCATAAAAAAATCGTAGTTAATTACTTAAATTATATAATTTACAGAAGTAAGTTTACTCAGAAGTTACATAAATAATCTACTATTTCAATACCAAATTTCTGTTATTGATATAGTTTAAAAAAAAAAATAGTTAAAGACTTTTTTATTCAAAAGTATGACGATAATTAAAAAAAGATATTTCAAAAAGTATGACGAAAATGCACGCTTTGGCTACTTTAAAAGTATGACGAAGTTTATTGAAAACATACACATATGCATGCGTTGTATATGAATAGGGAAACAAAGATGGACACTGTCTGTAATTTACATCTAATTTATACGTAAGTTACATAGTTCAATACAAAATCTCTGATATTTACGTAAATTACATGTAAATTACGTAACATTTGATTTTGTGAACATTTTGTAAGTGTAATTTACACATAAGTTACATAAGTAATTTGCTAGTCCCATACAAAATCGAAGTTAATTACTTAATTTACACATAAGTTACATCAGTAATTTACTAGTCCCATACAAAATTACTTATGTACTTATTTACTTATGTAATTTACATAAGTAAAGAAATGATGTGGCTATGGAAGGTCTCAATATGTCCTATATAGAACGACATTCTATGATAGAAGTGTGTTCTACCCCTTTGGAGGGAGCGAAGCGACGGGAAACTTGGCCTGCAACTGCAGGAGTTGTGTTTTTTTTTAACGCGGAGCGAAGTGGAGCCTATATAGAACGACATTCTACGATAGAAGTGTGCCCCTTTGGAGGGAGCGAAGCGACCGGAGACTATATAGAGCGACATTCTAGGCCTTATAGATCCAGCATGAAACATCAAATTTTGCTTAGTTTACATAGCACTTCCATCCAGGAATGGGAATTGTCTGTAATTTACAAGCCTAATTAATACGTAAATTACGTAAGAAATTACTCCTTTAGTATAAATATCAGTTATTTTCATAAATTATTTAATTTACGGATGTAAATTACACTTAAGTAATTAACTAAATATCTCGGTTTGCTCATCAATGTTTCCATCTTATCCTGTCTTGAACCACTATCCTCCAGTTGGTAATCCCTAGATTCTTCACGACTTCTTTTACTAGGTATATGTTTCTAGTATATAGCGACTTCGGCATACCGGAAATTGGAACCGGTGCCAATGTCCAGTATTATATCGAATATTGACACTGGATGCCAAATTCATTAGTTGTTTAAGATCTCTGGAAATTGGCACCATGATGCCAAATTCCTTGATTTTATAATGAATACGGAAATTGGCACACATACAATACATTCTATAGAAGAACTTTTTTCCAATTGTTTCTTAAGCCGGGTCAAAGCGGAGCCTATACAGAATTGTATCCTGTGAAAGAAGTGTATCCTGCACTTTAGGAGGGAAAGAAGCGACCGGAAACTTGGCCTGACATGGAGGTATTGTTTTCTTAAGCACGAAGTGAAGAGTATCCTATATACAATAAGATCTTGATAGAGAAGTACTTATTGAAAGAAGGATGTTGGTATAACTCTTAGTGTTGTTTTGGATCCACATGGTTATAGCAAAGTAACACTAAAGTATGCTCCATTAGACAAATACGTTAGAAATCCTTAGAGAACAAAGGAAATTGGCAGGGGTGCTTTGTCTAATATTATATCGGAAATTAGAACCAGATCCCAAATTCTTATCTTTTTTAAGGACTACGGATATTGGCATCTAGGGCGCCAATTTCTAGCAATTCGCAACTTCGACTCTAACATCAGTTGGACACTGGAGTAAATTTTTCTTGCTGATAAATTTGACTATAATCTTTACATACGACCTAGCTATGCTAGACACTTCTTCCTCAAAATTTAATTCCTTTTAAGTCAAATTAAAATTAAAAAATAAATCATATATACATTTTATTTCATATAAAGTTCATTTACAAACAAAAATCACAAACAAATCATTCTTAATAAAAAATATCTTCAAAATCATTGCGTATTAAATTTATCATTACTATAAAAAATAATATTAACCTTAGTTTTAATCATCAATATAAGCGTTTTTAAGAGTTCTTTTAGAAAACTTTTTCCATAATCTACTTCCTTGAAAAACGATATGAAAGCAAAGAAATATCCTGCAAATAAAATAATCCAAGCTAATATAAAATATTGATGGTCAAGTGGGTTCCTATGATCTGGTTCAGATCTTTCAAATTTATAAACACCCAATTTCTTGGCATCCTCAAAGGACATTTCCTCCCAAACCTCTAATAATCCAGAGTCATGAACAATATGTGTAAAAGTTTTGTAGTCCTCCATATGCAGCATCACACTTTTCATAGTTACAATTGAAGATTGTAAATTGTTAAGCCCACAAATATCAGTATAATGAAAGAACTTTTTCTTCAACATATGCTGAGAAAGTTTGACAAATTCCCATTGATAGTCGTAAATAACATAGGCGAAACTTGTATTGAAATTCATTACATTTCTAAGAACTTCGTAGCTATTAGTTTTTCTATATAGAAAGTACAATTTTCTAGAAAATTTTTCGAAATCCATGTTAGAAGCCATTATTCCAAATGACAGTTCCAAAATTTCCTCTTCTGTTCTTATTTGACGTCCATAAACCAAGCTTGTCAGGAAACTGCATAAAAGGGCATTGAAATAATTGAAAAGTATGAATCCATATAGCCATAGTCCCATTAAAATAACAACTTCAGCTTTGTTCCTTGCTTTAGAAATTGTACTTTCTGCGGAAAATATCGTAAACGCAATAGCATTTCTAAGACTTGATAGAAAGCTTTTAGAAAATGAAAATTTTAGAATCAGAGTTATGTAAAACAATCCCAGAAAAAGAAATATCCAAAGATCCCAATGAAAAGTTCTTAGAACAAACATATAATTTTTCAAAAGTCTTATAACTGGAACCATTACACATTGCTTTGACGACATCACAGAATACGAAAACGAGTTATAGGTCAACTGGGAAGGTGTACAATTGGCGATACTCCTTGAACAGTATTCATTATTGACAAATTTGTTCCTGGACCATTTATTGCCATCAATTTCTTATTGACAAAATTTATAAATTCAATATTAAAGTATCCCACTTTTCCAGAAAATCCTTGATTAAATATTAAAGGAAAAGAGCGAAGATCTCCAAATTCAAATTCGCTGAAATAAGGATTTCCAAGTTTATAGCCTTTCATAACTTTAAAGTTATAGAATTGTATTTCGTCCAATTGCAACTCAATAAAACCACTTTCAGAAATGAAATATTCAAATTTCAAAATTTGTCCATCAAATATTAGCAAAATGTTACCAATTTTCAAAAACATGAATATTCCTTTCAAATATTCTAAATGTAAAAGATCCGAAGTTCCAATCCACAAAGTAACTGCAAATTTTTCATGATTGTCTGCATAGAATTTATGTTTTATGTCCAATTGCAAGTCAGATTCTATAACGATTATCAGCAAACTGTCCTATAATTCCTCAAAACTGAAGCTGGTCGTATCTTGGATGCCACTCGGGAGAACTGTAGTTATAAAAGCTGGCTTTTTGCGATTTAATTGGGCCAATTCATCAAATGTCGTAGAGTTTTCGAATAATTTTGGACAGTAAAAAGTTACTTGTTTGAAGTCATAAATTTCGAATAATTTTTCTATAGTTTTCAAATATGTCGTTAAATATTGATCAATATTTGTTTCGTAAGATAGAATAAGAAAATATTGAAATATTAGTATTTTCGCTTGCATGTTTGCCATTTGGGTTTAAAATATGGTATATTGAAAATTTAGAATATTCCTTTTAATATCAAATTTTAGCTAATGTAGGTAATTGGCCAATTTTAAATAATTATCCTTTTGTTGTTTTTTGTCCTTGAATTAAAAATTACTATAAATAATAATTATTAAATTTATAGATTTTTTAATTATATAAAAATAGTACGTACTTCTCAAAGCAAGGAAAGGTGAATGTACTATGTATATTTCCGGGACAAAAACAGTCCTTTGAAACACCGAAAAAAATATGTTAGAAATAAATTTAACTATTTTATTTCATAATGTTTTATGAAAATTTACTATTATCATTACCATATCCTTCACTGAATTTGACAAAATTTTTTATTACGAATAGGGATTTATGTTTAAACCTTAAAAAGATAACTAACAAAAATAATTTGTCTTCTCACATATAACTTTTAAGAATAAAAAAATATATAAACAATTTAAAAGCTAAAAAAATGAATACCACTATACCTTTCTTTACAATATTCCATATAATTTTAAAAAACTTCATAATGTATCTGGCCATTGCTGTAATTAGGGCCAACCAGAAAAATGTTCATAATGTATCTGGCCATTGCTGTAATTGGGGCCAACCGGAAATATGTTTATAATGTGGCTGGCAATAGCACAACAGGGGTCAACTGGAAACCTTTTTGCAAGAACCTGATTTTCACATAAAAGCTATATTTCAAGAATTTTTTTATTTTTTCTAAAACATCTTCTGAATATTCGTTTTTAAGAAGCTTTCTAAATATTGTATGTAATTCTAGTAAAATAAGCTAAGCCCATCCTTGTTTTTCTATAGCTTAGAATAATATTTTTCAAAGTGAAAGACAAATTAATAAAACTGATAGAAATCCACAATAAAATATTGTATTAGGTAGAGAAATTAATAAAACTGATAGAAATCCACAATAAAATATTGTATTAGCTTCTCGTATTTAATAATTGTCTAACTTTTAATACAACAATTGAATATAATTGTTTTGAAAATAATTTAATTATATTTCCTTTTTTATCGATTTTGATTTGACCCAAATTTTTATTTTAAAGTTTTCATTATAGATTTTATTCTTTATATATCCCTTTGAAATTATAATTGTATAAAGATTATATGCCAATATATTCTAATGTCAAGAATCCTCCAAGGAAACTATAAACATGATCCAAAATTTCATTCTGCAAACTTGTTGAATGTCCTGAAAATCCTTTGCTTTTATGTCTATTAAGTCAATTGGTCGCTGAGACTACAAAGAAAAGTACACAGAAAATAAAAGTTTTTTAAAATTTACATTTCATATATTTTTTTTTCAATATTTGTGTCAATATAAATTATTGAGCGATTACTCTCAATAGTTAAAATGTTGTTTATAAACATTTGTGTAATTTTCAAAAAAAATTATAAAAAATTTTGAAAAATCCAAATATTGAAACTTTGTATTGTGTTCCTCAGCTCATTAGGATCTTTGTTGGGAAATTATCTGAAAAAGTGAAACCTTACGAGGTCCAGAGTTTACAGAAGAGGAAGAACCTTCAAGATGACCACCAATTACTTGCTACTAGAAACATACTAGCAAAGTTCTTCCTAATTAAATGAAATTGAGCTAAATGACGAGAACCAAGCCTATTGAATTTTGCCTCTCGGGTTACTGTCACATCTCCATAAACAAGTAAATTTATTTCCAGACCCAAATAATTCTTGAAAGAGGTCCTGCTTTCTTATCGAATACTTCTTGATTGAATTGAGTGCCATTATTATACCGTCTTCAGCCTCTGCCAACAGTAAGACATCGCCCATCAAGATCGGATCTAGAGAAAATTATATTCATTTAAAGGAGGAAAACAATTTAAATTCTATGTCTAGCGAAACATGTTGAGGTTTTTTATAAGAAATGTACTAAAATTTGCTTACATTTTATCGTCCAGGGAAAGGCAAGTGCACCTGTTGCCGCTCTCTTATGTCGCGCCTGTCTCCCATGTAAATTGTCAATATAATCAGATGATCAGAGTTCCAGTTTCATCTCATTTGCTGCTTCGTGTGTCTGTCAGGTCTCCATGTAGAAATGCTGCTCTTACAGCAAACTGGCGCATTTTCCCTTATTTTCAACAGGTAGAGCTAGGATCATTCCATTCCAAAGGAATGTTGCAAATGGACTGAAGGTTTCCCAATAGTCATCAAGTTTTAAAGCAAATTCCAATCCTTTGTCAGTCTACCTCTGAATCTGATGATCCGGTTTAGCAAATGTTCTTGGTCACCTTAATCAGCAACAAGAGCATAGCCTAAATGATTATATTTGCATTAGCTTGAAATTTTCGATATCTCAAATTGAATTTACGCACCGGAGGGCGGAACAAAAACTTTAATAGTATAATCTGAATGTTCTTGACCACAGTCACAACTTCCATAAATATCGAGTAAGTGGTTGTCCTTTGATGAGTTATACTATTAACACGAAGTGACGTCTTTGTTCATGAATTCCAATCCTTTGTCAGTTATAAAAAAGTCAAGATACCATATCTCTTACTCTTTGATTTGATGTAGTCTGCATGTCCTTACTATATGGATCCAGAGATCTCTAAGAAATATATATCCAGATGTAGTTGCTCTACATCAACTGCTTGGTAAACGACATTGTTTCCCATGTAGACATCCCTCGCAAAAATGTTCTCTGTTCTTGTCAAGAAAATCATCTTAACTTTCTGTCAAAATATTCTTGACACGAAGATAGTTCTGATGAAACAAACGTTGATTCCAAAACTTCAAACTCCACATTTCAAGCAGCGACAAAAGCATTCTCTGTAACAAATGCTCGAAGGACATTTGACATAACTTCTACAGAAACAGATCGAATGATACAACAGTTCTCTTTATTGACTTCAACTCCCATAAGCCGTATGCAAATGGGTTATAGGAGTGTTCAAGAAATATAGCTTCATCTCCAGCTCAGAATCATACATGACCTCTGAATATTTGAAATTCCAGGTATACCCATTATAGTCTGTAATGTTCATGTTTCTTCTTCCAAAAACTGTTATTTGTTCCCCATTACGAACTCAAATCATTAGTTCAGCTCTTCAAATGATGTGAACTAAAACCAACATTGAAGAAATCTAAAGAAAATATTACAAAGGTAAGAATTCGAAAGGAGTACTTAAGCAAAGAACCTTAGGAATATAGGACTACTTAAGTATGATTCTAAATCCAAACATTCCATCAACAAACATTTGGAATAACGAAAAGTCTATTGGATCAAATTTTCTTCAAAAATGATTTCTTTCAAATCCCATAAGCATCACAAGTTGGAATGTACCAGGCATGTATTTAAGTGAAGCTCATAACTCCTGGAAAACTCAGAAATTTCTGCGATTTTAGTTCACATAAAACTCCAGACATGTTGCATTTTCTGGAAAAGTAATTCTCTCTGCCGGTGTAGAAGCAGATTGATATATGAAAAATAAGGAATCCTGAAATCCTGCAGACATAAGGACTCAAAGGACTTATAGTCGGAAAATCTGTGCCAAAAACATGTTCTGCCAATTACATTTTATATATTTGTATAACACAGAATGTTATCTGCAATGTCTCGAAATGAGGAAAGAAATTAATATGTTGACGTAGGATTATGTAAAATCAATTATCCTTTTAAATCATTTCCAGAATTCGAGATTCTCCTCCTTTTTACATTACATTAAATTTATTTTATTTCATATTTAATATGTTTTTGTTCTCGGAATATAAAGAATATTATATATATGAAGAGAATTCTACAACAACACCAGAAATATAATAATATTAAATGAAATTTATGGGATAGCCCATTTATTGGGGAAATTATACCATAATTTTGATTCATGACCAAGTAAATAGGGTTTTAAATGTTATATATAGATTTTTTTTGTTTTTGTTGGATCTCATTGGGACTGGAATTGGTACTGAGAGTGGCAAATTCAACTGAAACCTCAAATTCAACCATATTTGAGTCTGGAACAAAAACACAGACCAATTAAATTGGCTTCAAAATTTTAATTTTTAAATAATGTGATTGGAAACGGCTGATGATGCGTGAACAACACAGACATATAAATCAATTAGGAATAATTATTATACAATTTACACGTGGATTTTAATGCACTTTGGGACATATTTTGAATTATTTTCATCAATATATTTAAGATTTGAAATTAGAAGGAAGTAATTGATGAAGATGTTATCAGAATCTTTGGAATATTTTGAAGTCGAACTATTGTATGCTATGTATAAGACATCAATTTAGAGATGTCATAAGATGTATATAAGTTCTTCCTGAGTTGAAATGTTGAACATTTTAAGTGCTTTGCACGGAGATTCTCATCTATGTTTGAAAGCCCTAACAATTGGTACAGTTTGTTCTTGTACATGACTCTTCATTCACCACTAACGGATATGGCACCAAAGATCATTCTCAATACCTTCTTTTCGAAGACTAAGAGTATTATTTTGATATTAGAGCCCACCATTCTGAACCATAGAGCAGTTCTGGTAAGACAAGCTCGCTGTAGAGCTTTACTTTTGTCTTCCTGGATATATGGGAACCGGTTGGCTAGTATTATCCTTCTTTTTACATCTACAGTGATGTCATTGTTAGAGATGACTTAGGAACCCAGCTCTTGTTGCTTTTAAAAGTTCTATTCCACTCTTGATGGTAATTGTTTTTGAAAACAAAAAGAGTCTGTTATTGCCATTGCTATATTATTTAAAAAAACTATTTTTTTAAAGCGCCTTTTTTTAATGTTACCAGCTTTTTGGATCTGTAGGTTTCCTTTGTATCTTAGATCTTGATCTGATTCGTCGATAAATCTTATCTTTGTTAGCGATAGATTTATGGTATTTAATCCAAAGGCTATTACCGTCAAGATATAGGAAGTGTTAACCGATGTGCTTTAATAGTTTCTTTATGTGTCCGTCAAGTAACTTCCTCGTTCACGACCTCTCAATCTAGAAGACCATTGAGTTTCCTGCAACACAATAGCCTACATAACCGATTTTCACTAAATTGGTTACAGAGGATGATAACGTCAAGATTTATAGAAAGTGTAGATATACAAAGATCGTTTTCTCATATCTCTGTCTGGAAAAGTAATTTCCACTTTTAAGGATTCTAAATGCAGATGCCCTTTACTATTCTTACAACTCAATAAGCTACGTGGGGCGACTTTTGCACTTCTTCAGCTTATTTAACCTTATTGCTGACGATCCTTCGTAAAGAAAAAGCTATTGATTTTCATGAAAGTATTCTTAGTTCTTTGACATCCTTCTCAATTAAGTATATTCATGTGATCCTCTGGCACCTCTTCTTATTACTCTTCCACATGCCGTGACCAAAGCAAACCTCTGGTCCGGATCTTTTTAACAATATCTGGCTTTTTGTATAGCTCCTACAGTTCTTGTCTTCAAAATGTCTGGTGATACTTCAGATCCCAAATAAATGAAGTCGAAGTCAGTGGTGAAATTGGGCTATTATCTGTATTAACCCTTATTCTTCTTCTGTCGTTGTCTCTCAGTAGTTCTTTGAAGAAATCTTCCCTCAGCATAAAGACCTCCTCCCCGTTTATGCTTTAACAACAAGATGTAGTCTGGTAAAAACGCTTACGTTTCATAGAACTGTATCAAAAGATTTTCTGTTGCAGGGATGGACTATGGATGGTTTTTCTAGTTATTCATAGAAGATGTCCTTCATTTCAAGGTTAGCTTCTTCTTTGCACATGTCATAACACTTTTGAATTCTGTCCACATTCTGATCGTTTCCTTTCCATCTCATCTTTTGGATCTGTCTTGTAATTTCGAAGTACCTTCTTCAGAGGTTCTGACATTCCAAGTTGCTATCGTTATTTCACTGTCCATAATGTTTCCGGGTCGACAGTCATGTATTCTTTTTCTGTATCTGAGGCATCTTGTTATTTTCCATAGGTAGACGTACTTACTTACATACTTGCAGAGTTCCACACTGGTAAACCGCTACCGCTAGTGAAGTTATATCACCACTACAAGGTTAAATCCCACCAAATTAGCCGCTCTCATTCTCATTCATTTCTACGTCCTCCAACATTTCTATTGAAACAGATCCATAGTTGCAGAGATTGCGCATTGCTTAGAAAGCATAGATGGACAATGTGAAGTACTTAGTTAGTAACGTATGTAATTTACATATAATTTACGTACGTATATTACGTAAATAACTGAAGTTTTATATGGAAGTAGTTAATTATTTACGTAATTTACTTGTAAATTACGTAAATTACAGACAATGCCCATCCCTGCATAGATGGGCAAAGCGAAGTATTTAGTTAATCACTTATATAATTTACATGAATTTACGTTCGTAAATTACGTTATGTACATAAATATAGAAAATGTTGTACAGTAGTTTATTACTTACTTAATTTACGTGTAGATTACTCTTTTAAATTATGTAAATTACTCTTGTAACTTACGTAAAGGTTATTACCATCAAGATTGGGGTAGTATGAATATATGTGAATTGCTTTTACCTTATTGTCTGTGGAACTAGTTCCTCTATGATTATTGATTGCCTCGTAGAGACATTGTATTCGTGCTCTCCCGTCTATATGCTTATGCGTCCCCCCCCCCCAATAATAATAATAATAATAATAATAATAATAATAATAATAACAATAATAATAATATATTTTAATTTTCAAATTTGTGATGGTAATTGAAGTATTTTCTTCCTAAACATTAAATTTTCCCTTAATAAATTAACAAAATAAATACCAAATATTAGTCAAAAACAAATTTACCTTTAAATAATAAATAAACACCAAAGAGTATGCAATTTTGCGGTTTTACCCTCAAAGCACTTTTCCTATTAATTATACTTTGACCTTTCAATCACTCCCAGTATTGCCAGGAAACTTATTACATGTGAATCCTTAACTCATCATATAAAATTCCTGGGAGTAATTATTTAACATTTGCCTGGAAAAATAGATTCCCTCCCACAAGACAAACTACAACAAAATTCTGAGAATCAGTAGAACAATAGTAATTCCCTGGGGTTAGAAATGCAAACTATTTCAAATAGACCTAAAGGATTGACCTAAATTTCAGCAAAGTGCATGGGGCATGAGGCACGAAACATTCATTTTATAGCTATAAATATACATACTAGTTAGAATGTGTAGTAAAAGCAACTTTAGTCATTAATTAAATTTCACATAAATTAGAAATATTGGTTTCATTGCGTACGGTAAACTACTGCTAAGCTTATTACACAGCATGTACGTTAACATAGTATTCATATTAGTTAGTATGTGTATAGTATGTATTAACTAGTATAGTATAAACATAATATGTATACGTAATGATTAAAAAAAGGGAGTCGATTTGAGTCGAACCGAGTCGCTCGTCGAGAAGCTTGTAAACTATTTTCATAGCTATTCATTACATTCATCATTAATTTTAGGGAGAATTCATTTTAAAACAAATATTTCAATATTAAATTTTGAAATACAAAAATTCTGGTTAATTTATTAATTCACTTTTTTACACTTTCTTATTTTTTACATGTCATGTAAATTATGTTTCTTTCTTAAATCGTCAAAAATAGAATTTCTTGGATGGTATAGGTCTGAAAATTACGTAGTTTATGTAAATAACAAATTTTTTGACTGGAGTAGTTACGTCAATTACAGACAGTGTCCATCCTTGTAGATATCTCAAGACCATATTTTACATGGCATGTCAACTTGTAAACAATTAAATTAGTATAAAGTTTTATGTCATGACGTTTTCTACACATTTCAATAATCATTCTTACAAAATGTAAAAAATAATACGAAATCAAAAAGAAAGGAGAGTTTTCATGTGCATTTTCGAAATTAACTTTGCCATATAAAATCCATTTTTTACATATGTAAAGAATATCTCTTGTAAGACAAGATCATAAAGCTAAATCGAAATTGTTAAAATTACATTACTGCCATAAATTACATTTAAAAATTATTTAATATATTTTTTTATATTCTTTATTTTATTATTTACATTCATTAATGGGTATTGTATGTAATTTAAATTATTTGAAAGAGTAATTTCATATACGTAAATAATAAAAGTAAATTATAATCAATATGTAAAAAACATTTTATACATAATGTAAAAAATAAAAAAATAAATTAAGAAAATATCTCTTTTACATAGCAATTAATATTTAGATAATGTAAATATATTGATTACATTATGTAAACAATATTTCTTACAAATTATTAAAAATACTTCTTCTTCTTCTTGTGTTGGATATGGGAACAGAATTTGGACAGAGCATCACTTCAAAAGTGGTCAAAATGAACTTTGGTTCAAAACTTTGGTAGAACTTTGTTTAAGAGCCAACAATGAAAATTTACAAAATAAATTTGTTTTTATATTCTTCCTCAATGTTGGGGTGGAAATTGCACATGGAATCGCTCTAAAAGTGGTTAGAATAATGAGAATCATCCACTCCTCTTGTCCAGAACCACTTAGACCTGAAAGTTCTTCACGAATTTATATTGCTAATTTGTTTCAGAACCAATAATGAAAATCCTTCAGGGATGGGTATTGTCTGTAATTTACGTAATTAACAACTGTAATTTTCACGTTAATTACGTAAGTAATTAACTCCTTCAGAACAAAATATCAGTTATTTACATAAGTTACGTAATTGGGGACGTAAATTAAACGTAAATTACGTAAGTAATAAACTAAATATCTCACTTTGACCATCTATGAAATCATCAACAACTTCTGTGAGGAACGATACCGAATTTTCCAGAAATTCCTCCAAGAATGCTTGTATTTTTTGACATTTTAATGTTTTCCTGGGCAGTTTTGTCGCGGAAATGAATAGGGATCATCACTCGAGCCGTTCCCCTTTGTAACTATGAATACTCTCTCATCCTTCTTTTTGAAAATAACGTAAAAGTCCTTTGTTTGTGATCTGTGACTTGGAAGGAAGCCGACATAAAATGTATAGCTCCTTTTCAGAATTGCATTACTAACAATTATTAATGAAGAGCTAGGTATATGACACTTAACCAGTACCAATACTTTCAGTTTAAGGAAATATCAAACAGTTCACCAAATCCAATATCCCTTGAGAATCCATCCAGCCTTTTAAAAATTAAAGCATTATATTTTGACTCAAACCTTCATTCCAGTCCAAGAATTCATCAAAGCTTTTAACAATCCCAGTTCCCTTGCAGTCCAAGGGGCTTCCAACATATCTGGTACTGTGCCGTCTACACCAGTCCAAAGAATCCTATACACCAATGATCAATTTTATTTCACAGATATATTCGCAGGTCTAAGTCCAGTGAATTCATTGTTAGTGGTCCCTAGCATTGAACCTTGAAAAGTAAAAAGTGGATAGAACTTTGACCAACAATGAGAATCACTACTCTTTTTATTTTAGCAAATTTTAAGGTTATTTGTGCCATTTTGAAAAGGGAATGGAACATGGAACCGCTGCTCCTGTCTAAAACCATCACGGAATTCCAAAAATATCCTACACAAATATTCGGTTTGCAAGATTTCAAGATATTGATTTACCTTAATATCTATAATTAAATTTTAAATTACTGTTTTTGTATACTTTTCAGGTATTTAGTAATTATTTATTTACAAAGAAGTACAATACTTTTTAGTAAATAATATTGAATATTGAAGGATAAGGATATGACAATGATTTTTGTTGGTAATTCTCGAAATTTGTAGGAGATATGAGATTATGTGCAACAAATATTAATGAAGATGCCCAAGATTCAGAATCTGGTATTATTGAATTGTTATGATTTTCGGAACAAACTTAAGTTTGTTATGTTGTGACAAGACCCCCCCCCCAACAGGCTTTGAAAATTACTGCTGGGATTTCATCAGAACCAGCACTTTGGTTGTTCTTAAGTCTCTGGATTGCAATTCGAAATTCTTCTTTTCTTGGTAAAACTTCCTAGCTAGACTAACATCTTGGTCGTTTCGATATTATTCTACAGCTAGTTTAATTCTTCTGCTCCATTCAATTAGTAACAAGGACTAATCTCGGTCAGCTCAAATTCATGAAGCATTTGTTACCGACATTATTCAACTTTTTACTATTCGAAGTCTCTAATATTAAGAACCTTTCTCACAGTGCCAGTCTTTAATGTGGAACCAAAAACAGTCTCCTGCTTTGCAGTGTTATTTGAGGAAGAAGCAAGAAAAAGTGGCAAGAGTTTGTATGACGAAGTTGTTGGGAAGCAAAATGAAGCAAGAAAGCAAACCCCAGCCTGTTGTTTTAGTAATTTTCCCCTAAATTAGGAATTTGGCATTTTTCAACTTGAAATGAAACAACAAATGAGATCCTGAGTTAATATTCGCTAAAGTTTTTTTCTGCTGTTGTTGTTTTTCTGTTATTCTGCTGTTAGTAGGTTGGTTCTTTGTTGAATTTCATGTTTTCCATAGATATGGAATGGAATAGGATCCTCCATGGAAATGAGATATTGCTTTATATATCCGGGGCATTAGGATGATTAAAAGCTTTCAGCTTTTCTCTATGAGATAGATGCGGATTACTGTTTGCTGTTTCTCATTTACAACAGCCGCAAAACATTTTCTAAAGCTGATTGAAATATTTGCAGTCTAAAGTTTTGTTTCATGGTTTTTGATGAGTTTAATAGGAAGAGCAGTTTTTGTTATTGGATATTATGGACTTTTTTAGTTAGCAAGAGATGAGTTTTTTCGGGGGTAATTGAGGATTGTTAGCATACTAGTTAAGTAGTTTGGTCTTGTTTATATTGGAATTGTTTCATATGCTCACTTTTTTAAACCGAATAGTTTTAAAAATTATATGAAAATGTGCTGGGGAAGGGTTTTAAAATAAAAATTTGTACTACAATTACTTCACATTCAACCAGCGATCTACAAAGCGCCATGCTTTTACTTCTCTAATGAAGAAGTAAACATTTGATTCTCTTCAGCTCGAGAAAGTATATTCCGACTTGATTCTATTTAGCAAAAATTTAAATTTATGCTTTTCGTTATAATATCATTTACAACATTATATTTAAATTGTCAAATATCCGCCTCTGAAGGAAGCTCTCGGAATGCTGCGAACGTTTGCTACACCTGAACTTGAAATGGTCACGCTACCTTATCTTATCAGATCAATTAAACTAATCCAATGAATGGAGAAGAGTTTTCCTAGTCCACGTTTTTCTGGACTTTCTGATAATACTAGCGTCTAGCAGTCGAGATGGGTTTTTTGTTTCCCCAACCCTGTTACTGAGTACACTACATGTGACACGTTCTATAGGAGCCATAGAAACTCCCACATGCTACATCACTTACTCTTACTCTCCAATTAGGTAACCCCAATTTTTTGACGTCTATGTCCACTAAATTTACCCATTTGGTTCGCTTGCGACCTCTTCCCCTCGTTCCGGTATTAGCTCACTCCCTTCTAGATGTCTTGCCCATCTCAGTTGCTTCTTACGGATAATATTTTCAACCACTCCTGTTTTTTTTCTTGTGGATATGCAGATCATCAGAGATGGGCACTGTCTGTAATTTACGTAATTTCAAGAGTAATTTACACGTAAATTTCGTAATTAATTAACTACTTCCATACAAAACTTATGTTATTTATATAAAATATGTAATTTACAGACATAAATTATATGTAAATTACGTAAGTAATTAACTAAATACTTCACTTTGCCCATGCAAAACCTGTCGTTTATATGCGTCCAACGGGCTACGCAATATCTGTTTTTTAATATCCCCTTTTTCCTGTCCATTGGATCTCTTGAAGGGTTTTCACTGGGCTTGGTTTGATTCCAGATTTCCACATGGTTCTGGAGTTCCAAGTTGCTACCTTTACCTCGTTGTCATTTCGTTTCTGTGTCGATTGCCGTGTATACCTTTTCTGTTTCGTATCCAAGTCATGTTGGTCCAAGTCAAGTTGGGGACTATCCTTACCTTAGCTGAAGTCATTGGATTTAATTTTAAGATTGTACCTCGAGAAGGTCTAGGTACAATCGTGATGTTTTATCAGCAGTGGTCTCTTACTGGCAACCTTTCAGAAGGCTCCTAGCCTATCCTTAGAAACTGAAGCCCAGACTTCATTACATTGTCGAAAATTCTCCCTAATCCAAAATAAATGTTCTGAAACTTTCCACAAAATCGAATATATCGGAATATTTCCAAAAATAATATTTATTTTTCACACCCAGAAAAATAAACGAACTTTAGTTTTAAAATAGTCACTAAGAACTTCAAATTATAGAATTAAAAAATATTTGAAAGAAGAACAAATATTTTGTCTATGTTTTTAGAACACATAAATTCTAAAATATGTACTAAGAACTAAACTTCTAAACTTAAGCCTTTGGTTTTTATATAAATGTTGAAATTATTTTGTTACCATCAATATTTATAAGGGAAAAAGAAAGCAAATTATCTTTATTTCAAAA
>HF682898.1:1300-14443 GCA_000341915.2 Megaselia scalaris
CCCCCCCCCCCCCCCCCCCCCCCCCCCCCCCAATAAAAAAAAAGAAAAATAAAAAAAAAATTAATTATAAAAAACAATAACATAATTTGTTCTAAAAATTAGAGTAAAAGTAAAAAAAATAGATTTTTATTGAAATCCATATTTTTGTACTAAAACTTATATTTCCCATAAAAACCCTTCAATTTATAGTAAACTTATGTCAGTAATATAAGCTTTACCTAAAAGTTTAGTACATTCTAAAATTTTAAGTTCTGCTCCTTAAAGGTTGTGTAAGAATTTGTTTGGAAATTATTTGAAAAAAAATATAAATTTCAAATTCTAAGATAGTTTAAGTTAATTACTTACGTAATTTATATGTAATTTACGTAAATAACTGACATATTGTATTAATCTAGTTTAATACTTACGTAATTTATGCGTAAATTATATTTTTTCATATCACAAAATAAAAGCTATAATAAAAATGTAATTATGCAGATTCGAACCTGGACAGTGCTGTGTCCATGTAAGACCTATTAATAAGCAAATTTTAGAACAAAGACAGCAAATAAAGAAAGATGAAGAATATTGAATAAAAAAAATACAATTTTTGGATTACACCAAATGTATTTTGCTTAAAATTTTGAAAACTTCGAAACAGAATGATACTTTTCTTAAAATTTCATGGGTACATGTGCTCTGAAATGAATCTTGTAATTCTGATTCTACGAAAACCTATGTTATGGAAGAAATCCTACCATTGACGGTAAACTGGAAAATATGGAAAATCCCCCAAATAAAAAACCTCTTTCCATTTGTTCAACTACAATTCAATTAATATAAAACAAACTCCAATTAAAAATATTTCCTACAAAAACCTTTTCCCTGTAAAAACAAAACCTTAATTAAATTCCTTTCAAATCGCCCTATGAATAAAACATTTCAAACCAAAAAAAGAAAATTGAAATCTTCCCACGAATCTAAAGTGAAAATGTGAATATATTTTTCACTTACCTTATACAGTTATCAGGATCACCTTCGCAGTCTGTGTTGCAACGAAACCGTTCCCATGAAAGCCAACCCATCGGAGGTGTTCTCGCCAGACCATTCTCTAAAGCTTCTATTCTATGGAAGAATGTTATAGATCCAAAAATTGCTAAGATCGACAGTAATGGAACAACATTTATCACAGTTGATTTCGGTGGCCATTGTTTAAACACCAACATGATACTAGCTGATTAAGCTGGGCTTATATTTTCTATACTTGCGTATTTCTTTTTGAAGTTGAGTTGAAGAATACCAGATCTGTAATGAAATAAAAACAACAAAAAGCTACTATGAAATAAGCTCTTTATACATTTAGGATCATAGCTGATTTAAAATATGTATCTATAAAAAAAATACATATTTATAGTTTGTAATGGATTGGATTTTATGGCGATACACAAACATCACGACTTATGAACATAAGCCGCATAGACAACGCTTTAAAGTCGATCATTTCCTTTATATTATATAATTTGTTGTTAGGTTTTTTTTCTATATTATTTTAGTATATTTTCTGTGTAAAACGACCGGTCTTCAGAAACTAAGTCATCTGAGAAATTATAGGTATTAGTATTTTTTATTGGATATATTGGTAGAAATAATAAAATAAACACAGTAGTGCCCTCAAATATATCGATCATCCGGTATGTTTCCTATTTTACGGTGAATAGCTTTAGGGTTGTGGGTAAATTGCATGTAAATTTGTTTCCTTATATGAGGAATTAATTGGGTTTTTGGGGTAGCATGTATGTTGTTGGTAATCAGCTTTTGAGGAGAATTTTTTATTTAAAAAAGAATTTTTTTTGCAGTTCTAGAAGTTTATTTGAGTATTTGAAAATAACGTTCTTGAACAGTAATGTTAGAGTAGTTGAAATTGAACAGTGATGCTATATTATGATATTGCTAAAAGAGATAGGATTTTATCGTGCTGTAAAAATGAGATAAAAGTTTGTAACTGAAGGTATTGAAAACTTTCAAGAAGTTATTTTATATTAGTTTGTTTTAAGTTCTAAAAATATCTTCTTAAAAATTTTAACAATTCAGAAATAACTCTCTTGAACAGTTATGTTAGAGTAGATGAAATTGAGCCGTGATGCTATATTTTGTTCTATATATGTCTTTTTAGTTTTTTTTTACAAAATAAGAATTATTTTGATTCCAATTATAATTATTTTAAAGTTAAAAACTGATGATATTGAAAGAATAGAATCAGTGATGTTAGAGTAGTTAAAATTGTTCAGTGATGCCATTTGTTTCTTATATAAGCTGTAAAATGTTTGATTTCTTGAGTATGAGTATCAACTTCTTATATTTCTTCCTTCTACTGCGCGCTGATTAGAAGTCCCACATTCCTTCGTTTAAAAAAAAATCGATTTTCTTAAACAGGTTGTTCTAAATGTATTTTTTTTTTATGTTCACAATGTTTGTTTAGAAAATTATTTTTTTGAAAATATTGTGAAAATTGAAATCAGTGATGTTAGACAATTTGAAATTGAACAGTGATGTTATATTTCGTTCAAAATAAACTCTTTAGGATTTTTTATGACAATAATTTTTTAACATTTGTAAAACAGTTTCGTTTTAAATTTCTTAACTAAGACATTGAAATCAAATTCTTGTATAGAAGTGCTATTCCCAAACTTCATAATCTTAAAAAGCTCTTGCATTTACCCACTAGAAATAGAAACATGCTATATCAAGTCGATAAAAAATGCTAATCTTTTCTAAAATACTTTCAACTCTCCAAACAAATAATCAATTACCGTCATCAGATAAAAATTTTAAGCCAACTTCAAGTCAAAGCCGCCAACCAGTCTGAAAACGATAAACCTCTAAGTCACCCGCGTAGAATTCCATTCTAAATTAAACAAGATTCAAATTCTAAAATTCTAATAAATAGATAATCTGACCTCACCACTAAATCAGTCAATTTAATTAGTTCACTATTCAAACAAAATCAGCGATTTGCATTAATCTATCTACTTAATAATTTGAAGCTGACTAACTGGACTAGAGATGCAAACCTTAATGACTTGATTATTGTACAACGATTTAAATATAATTGTCCAAATCCATTAGAATTGAATAAGCCATTACAAAGATTCATTGGATGCTTAGCTCTAAGACTATCGTCTATTATTTAACTGGAAACTAGAAAATTCAACCAAGTCACAAATGTCATGTTTAGATGGAATCTATTGACGAAGGAATTAAAAGGTCAAACTGCTGCAGAAAACAGAATAAATAACTTAAAAATAGAGAATCAATCGCATCATCCAAGGACGAATAATCGCGTACCAAACCTAATCTATTAAATATATAATTTTTCGGAAAGCGTTAAACAAGTTTGAATGCTTTTTAGCAGGTGAATTATTTATTGACATAAGATTATCTAATCCTAATTAATGGATAGACATAACTCTTCCAAACATTTGAATATTCTTTTGACACTTGACTTTTTTCTAGATTTTATATTAATGGATTTTAAGCTTCTTCATTTTGTGTTTGCATAAGAATTTGGAGTAATTGGACGATTGATTGGTAATTCTCTCGTGGATTCTGAAGATGTTATCTTTTGTCACGGTTTTTTTAAATTTTTTGTTGGTAGTTGAATTTGGGATAGTTTGTATATACGGCGTAGACACTATAAACATTTTATCTCCTTCATACAATCCTGAAGACTTACTCTTCAAAGTCTTATTTCAATATTGCCGAATATATTTTCAATGAGACAATGTTGCCGTTGGACATTTATGGAGTTTTATTTTAAATTTTTGTTGGTAGTTGAATTTGAGATAGTTTTATTATACGATGTCATATCCCAAATATGACTAGAAAACATAAACCCCCCCCCCCGCTTTATAGCTGCCGCCATAAAAATCCACGAAATTTTCCTTAATTTGGAACGAATCATTCAATGCACGCTGCTGAAAATTGGCACTTTGAGGATTTTGTTTAATTTTGAAGGTAAATGATTTGAGATTTATCTAATAATAAAATATGAAAAATAATAGAACATTGCCGATTTTTAATTATATTTCAACATTGCCGACTAACTAGCGTTGCCGATTTTGCTTTTATTTCTTTGCAACTAAAAAATTTCGAATTGATGCCATTGTTTAATTTTGAAGGTAAATGATTTAAGATTTAACTAATATTAAAATATGAAAACAGCAATGAACATTGCCTATTTCAAATTATATTACAACATTGCCGACTAATAAATTTAGTTGTTGTTTTTGTACAAAGTTTCTGGTTCTGGAAATGTTCCACGTTTTCAACTAAGAAATTTTGGATTAATTTCATTGTTTATTAAAGATAAATGATTTGAGGTTTAGCTAATAATAAAATATGAAAACATAATAGAACATTGCCGACAGGAAATTAGTTGTTTTTTTTTTTGCTTGAAGAAAACTAAAGTTGCCGATTACAAGCTTCTCTAACAAATTTTGGATTTATTTCATTCTTCAATTTTGAAGGTAAATGATTTTCAGTGAATAAAATAAAAAAATATGAAAAAATAGAACATTGCCGACTTTTAATTTCCTTACAACATTGCCGACTAAGAAATTTGTCATTATCGATTTCAACTTTCCATAAATTATATCCCAACATTGCCGACAAAGAAATTCAGTTGTTCAATGATTCATAATATTGACTAATGATATTGTGAATATCTCATAGTGTTGCCGACAATAATGAGAAGCTTCAAACATTGCCGACTGCAAATAAATATATTAAAGCAGTTTTGCTACAAAAACTAAGCTTAGACATCAAACAATTCCGTCAGTGCAAGTATACCAAACTTTTCAATCTCATAGGGTTTGTCATGAATTTCAAATACCAATTTCCGAGTAGTGAGCCATTACAACACTACTCGCAGCCAAGCCATAGCCAAAGCTCTTGTTAGATGGAGCGAATGTCTATTAATTCCAGCAATTTGAATAGTAAAATAAAATTTCATGAAAATACCAAAATCACGTATTCCAAAATGGACAAGGGAATGGATTTAATACGCAAGTTCAGTTCAAACAGTAGATACTCACGTATAAAGCCCATAATCTTCCGCGGTGTGATTTTAGCACATTAAACAATTTTAACAACACTGATATTGTAAATGAAAATCTGAATAGATGTAAGTCCTTACATTGGATTTTTTTGGCAGCTCTTTGTAATTTCTGGTACAAAGTTCGTCGACTATTTTAATTTCGTGGTTTTTACATCTATAGAAAACCTATGGCACTATAGAAAATGGTATACCAAAGATTGATGTCATGTACAAAGAGCAAATTACCTCATCGATTTTTTTGTGTCTTAATTGCAATTTCATAAATTGGAAACAGCAGCAATGTACTTCCTGATTTAAGGTTTTTTATTATAATTTTTTGAAAATATATGGATAAAGGTGATTTCTCAGGAAAAGAAATGAGATCGATTGGCTATCAGCCAGATCAGAATTGTTTATTTTTTTGTGTTTTTCGTAAGGAGAAAAGCAGTTTCACAGATGTCATTTTTAGCTTATTTGATATTTATTATGGGAAATAAATAGGACGTGCAACTTTTTATTTTAAGTGATTCAGAATTTTGTGGGTGGACAATAATTTGCATTTTAAGAAAATATTTACAAACAATTAGAGTCTTTGTTGCAGATTTGAACATATTTGTCGGTAAAAGTGATTTCGAGCATTTTTAATGGCTTCAAAGCTACAATCTTTCTTGCCGGCAATGTTGTGTTTTAAAATATAAGAGATTCGTTTCAAAATGTGTGGTTATTCACTATAAACATCAAATATGGACTTTGCCCCTGTAACAACATAATTGTGTAGGTCCAGGTTTCTATTCGAGGTGATTTCTGGAAAAAGCTACAAAAGTACTGTTCGGCAATGTTGGCTGTTTTTAAATTAAATTCATATATAATGGATTTTTTAAGTTTTACATTTTTACGAATAGCAAGTTGTTCATATTAAATGTTGTCACGTGATGCAAATATTCTATTTTTTGTCTTTAAAACTGATTTTAATGATTTAGGCAAAAGCTACATTCGTTATGGTCGGCAATGTCGGTTAAATTGAAATTAAAAAAAAAATTCATTTTTTTATTTATCTTTTTTTCGTTTACCGACTAAAAACAAACTTTCATATTAAATGTTGCAAGTATTTTTTTACTTGGCATTTTAAAAAAATAAAAATGCAAAACATATTTATAATTACAAGCAATCCTTCACTTTGAAAGCCCAACTAAATAACCTAAGACGGCCATTACTCCCACTCATTATAACTTTTTAAACTAATCCTTGTCACATCACTCAAAACAAACAATTCATCTTATTCAGCCAACGTAAACTTTCATTTTCCGCCAGAATTGCCAGTAAATAGCAAAGCAAACACTTAAGCTAAAAATACCCGCTCAATGTCATCGAAACGGAACAACCAACCACGTTGCAAAAAGAAAACATAAAATAACCCGATTTTGTATAGGAGGTCAAGGATCAGTGATCTATATCGGACCATACCAGACCAGATCTGTACATTCTATGCGGTTGGCTATTCATTTTCAGAAGAGTTATGTTCCCATCTATGGACTCGAGACCGAAGGCGCGCCATTCAAATATTTGCACTTCTTTTCGCTTAGCATTTTGTTTGTTAGACATTCAATTCTTTTCCATTCCATTCACCCATTGATTCAATTTAGATGCGACCGCCCACTCTCGTCAGTTCAATTAATTCATGGGGCACTTTGCAACAACTTTGTGCAACATCACCTCCAGAAAAAAACAAGTTTTCTTGATCTTTAAGGCTGAACGGAGCATGATAAGTCAACTATATCATCGTGTTTCCTTAAATATTTTGATTATACTTTGAATTGAATAAACATTTAATTTGCGGTGGTTCACATTGAGAGTAAATGTAAAAAGGTTTTATTGAGATTAGTCTTTTGTTGAAATATATTTTATTGCCATGCGCCTTTTAAATGGTAACATTTTCTTTTGGAGCTCATTTGGAACAAAGACTTCTGTTGCCATGATGCTTGAAATGGAACTCATGAGCTTCTTTCAAGGCTTCTGGCGTCGTGACATTCATTGTGTACCTTCTCGATGACACATTTGAAAACAAGATTTACTTCCTTCCATAAAACTAATAATGCCTATCTTCCACGAATAATAAAATGCTAAATAATTCAAACAATCTAAAATATTAAACTCGCAATGCTCCATTACTCCCAATTTCCTCAAACTTCTTCAAATTTCCTTAAATATTTAGCTATTTTTAAATATAAATAACTCAAATAAATATAAAATACTATCGCCTGACTTAATTGAGTTTCAGTTGGCTTTCATTCATTTCACTCCATCGCATCGCATCAATTGCATAATATCGAGCTTGCCAATATGTTTATTGTTTTGAAATTAAAGAAAACAAAAAAGTGAACAACTGAAGAAAAAATATATAAACTATATGTACAAAAAGTATTACTAAGCCAGCATGGATTCCCTTCGCGCCGACATCGTTGTTTTGCTTCACAACTCCAATTCGGATTGACATTTTGAACTCAATATTGTAGCTGTGAAGACTTTTCACGAGATCTCCGTACATGTTGGCTGTTGGAGATGTTTCTGTAGCTCATCTGTGATGATTTTCATATCACAGTCGGTTGTCTATAGTGGTTTACTAAGGAAAGCTACTTAAGTTCTTGTCGGCAATGCTCTTAATTTTTTACCGGCAATGTTGGGTAGAAAGGTACTTCAAAACTTGGTAATTTTGAATATTAAAGCAACAGTTTAACTAAAAATTTTGCCGGTTGTAGATTGTATTTCATTTAGAAAAGTTACTTTAGTTTTTGTCGGCAATGATCATGAATTTGTGCAGGCAATGTTCTTGAATTTGTGCAGGCAATGTGTTCTATATATCAAAGCCAACATTGTTTCACTTTTCAAAAATAATTCAATGCTTATAATATTAAAAATATTTTTTATTAACCTCAATTATTAAATTTTCTGTACTTTACCAACATAGTCAGACCAAAAATAGATTAGGCAATGTTGAAATTACAATTTATATAAAGCTACTTAAGTTCTTGTTGGCAATGCTCTTAGTTTTTTACCGGCAATGTTGGGTAGAAAGGTACTTAAAAACTTGGTAATTTTGAATATTAAAGCAACACTTTAACTAAGAATTTTGTCGGTTGTGAATTGTATTTCATTTAGAAAAGTTACTTTAGTTCTTGCCGGCAATGCTCTTGAATTTTTACAGACAATGTTTTCAATACTTCAATACTTATATCAAACATTAAATATATTTTTTATTAGCCTCAATTATTAAATTCTCTGTACTTTACCAACATAAATAAAGCTCCATAATTACCAATCAGCAACATTGTCAGACCAAAAATAGATTCGGCAATGTTGAAATCACAATTTATATAAAAATCAATTCTTTTACAATCTTGCAAATTTGTATATTTTTATGCTTTACGAAATTGCTCAATAAACCCAAAAATCTTTCATAAGCTATAAAAATCCACTAAAGACTCTAATAAAACTGTCTCCATTACTCTCAAATTCTCTGTTCAGTTGTGTTCATAAAAGCCGCTCCACGCCACATTAACTTTTTAAAGCGACATAAAAACCACAACCGGCTTGGATATACAACTCTGGAATGTTATCTTCTTTGTTGTGTTTACTTTGGTAGTGTTTGACCAACCATCGTACAACTGGTGCATTTTAAGTAGTTAGACAATGTAGTCAGATAGTTAGTTACAACAGTCATTGTTGTAGCTATGTTCAGATATGCTCTTCTTGTTTTGGCTTGTCTTTGTCATCATCTCAAGTTGATGGGAATCGCTTGTAAGTGGTAATTGTGGTCTAATTAAAAGCTTAATGGATGATTTGGGGTTTTCTTGGTTTAAAATGCAGGTGGTACTTTTTTTGTGGTTAAGTAATTAGGTTACTCCGTTTAATTATTTGGAAATTTGTAATACTATTATAATGGAAGATAGTAATCTTGAAGTTTATTGTTAGTAATTGAATCGTTATGAAGAGCCTTTTGTTTTCATGTGAATGGCTTTTAAATAACAAATTTATTAGACTACAGTCATTGCGTTACATATTTGAACTTTTCATTTTAATATTTATTTAAATTTCTCAAACTAAGACAGGACGAGTTTCTATACAAATTGCAATGGTTAGTTAAAATCAGATTTTATTAAAAAAGCTTCTTTAGTTTTTGTCGGCAATGTTGTGTGGGAAATTTGTTGATTGTACAACAAATATAGTTGTTACCGACAATGTTGGAAAATATGTGAAATATCTAAGAAAAGCATCTTTAGTTCTTGTCGGCAATGTTGTGTAGGAAATTTAAAAAATATTTGTGCAGGGAACTACTTAAGTTGTTACCGGCAATGTTGTAAGAGATGCGAAATAGCCAGTTATGAAAACTTTCTTCTTTTATGTTGTGTATTTTTTATCATAGGATTTTTAAATATATCAAAAAACATAATCCATTATCGTGTAAAGGTTCTCCAAATTTCAATAAAAGTGTAACTTCTAATTAACACTCCATGTTAAGCAACATGTAATGTGAACCTTTCAGTGACATATGTTTCACGAAGACCAAATTTCAATTATTTCAAAAACTAAAGAAGACCCTAAATGAAACTATTTCGGTCACGATTTAGTGTAATTGAATACTGTCTAACTTGTAAGTCGTTTTTTCATGGAAACAACGCACTAACTTATTTGTAGATGTTTCATAGTAAAAATCTCTTACTGTTGAAAATTTAAACACAGTATAAATTTCGGACTTCTAGAGGTTACCAAATACTAAATAGAGTCAAAACAACATAGACTAAGAGAAGCTAAAGTAAATTGCAGTTGCGTGCTTTTGTCTTGTATGGGAACTGAAACTATGCGGCCTGGGCTGACAGTCTGACAGATGATTTAACTAATCTCGTTATTTTCGTGTAACCCAATTCCAACAAAAATTAAGTCATAGTACTTTAGTTGTAATATTGAAAGTGAAAAAAAAAATAAAAAACAAACAACGACTGACAATATACAAAAGCCATGCCTTTTTTACAAAAAGTTTATGGAAAAATGGAAATGAAATGAAAACGAAAATTGAGTGAAGACAGACACAGAACTCTATTGTTCTCGAGGTGCTATAACTTTTTAAGATGTTGGTAGGCACTGTGGAAAATAAATTGCTTTTGATAATTGAATTGAAATTACAAGATTTGTGAAAAGCTTCAATTTATAGCATCAAATATATATCTGTAAAAATCCTAAAGTTTCCGATTTATTAGAAAATATAGCATCACTGTTCCATTTAAACTACTCTAGCAACACCGGTTAACAATTTTGAATATTTTCAGCTATTATAATGGAACTAGGATTGGAAACCATTCCTCAACCATCACTATTCACAAATTGAAAATATCTTCATATTTACTACATTTCATAAATTTCTATAAAAATCATAAATTATTAATTTTTTTTAGAAAATATAGCATTCATATTACATCTCAGTCGGCCAAAATAAGTTGAAGCCGACTATCGTCTCCAAAAATTGTTAAATTTTGATAGTTGAATACAAGTTGCTAAAATGGCATCACTGTTCCATTTCAACCACTATAACACACTGTTAAATAAATCTCCTAATTCCATTACCAGCTTACATTAAAAAATATTTTCTACAGCGAAGCAATCCTAACATTATAAAATAGCTGTGGCATCACTGTTAAATTTCAACCGCTCTAACATCACTGTTAAATAAATTTCCTAATTCCTTTACTAGCTTACATTAAAAAATATTTTCTACAGCGAAGCAATCCTAACATTATAAAACCGCTTTGACAAAATATAACATCACTGCTCAAGTTCACTTACTATAACATCACTTCCCAAGAACTTTTTCAATTACTAACATTTTATCTTCTCGAAATACCTTTTTAAACGAATTCTTCTAGCTGAAATTCCAGTGCATTGCAAACCGTTAAGGCAAGTACCATTAACACATAAATCCAACATAACAAACAGAATATTTCATAATTGTCTTACTCATTTTACGAACGAAGCTATTCATTGTTCATTCGCACGCCAAGTTTCAAATGACGGCGGCGGCGTTGACGAAAACTTCGACACGACTTTGTCTTCTCAGTCATATAGTCTAGTTTGACTCCAGTCCGGTAAAGTACTTGAGATTATTCATGAGGGAATTTTGGGCACTGAGATTTCATACCTATCTATATTACTTTGTTTCATTATAATACTACATTTTGGTCTATTCTTTTATTTAACACGGTCAATAATTTGAGGTGCTGGGCCGCACTGCTTTTTGTTCCTATTCAAGTAATTGACCATGAAATGACTTTTATGACAAATTTTCGACGGTTATTTTGTTTTAATTGTTATTACCCATTGTTCTTAAAAGGTGTTAAGTAATGGTTTATGGGATACTTTGGTAGATTTGATCTAATTGGTTCTCTCTTAGAAGGTTAGCTTGAGGAAGTTATAAGGCATAATTTTGATGGGAGTTCTTCAATGTTGTGGGAAGGTTTTAATTTAGTTTTGTAAATCATAATTTGTCATTTCGAGGTTTATTAAATTTTAATGGGTCAGACATTATTGAATTAAAAAGAGATTTTTACTTTATTTTAATTTTGTCGGTAATGTCGTCCATATTTTGTTAGGCTAGAATATGTTTGCTCGTCAAATTTTACGGCGCAGAATTTTGTCGCGAAATTTGATAGTGACAAGAAACTACGGTCGACTTAGGCTTATTTTGCGCATCGACGGAAGTTTGTGGTGTTTATGGCTTTGTTTTATAGTAACATACAAAATTCCATAACTTCCAATCGATACATTATTCGATCACAATTTTATTAGGCAATGTTGGTTTAGGACATTTAAATTGACTTAAATGGAAATTATTAACTAATAAGGGGATATTTTTAATTTTAATTTCTGTCAGTATTGCCGTCTAAACTACGTCTACAGCGCGTCAAATGCATAGGACAAGTGAAGAGAGAAGCAATATTATCCGGCAATGTCGGAGCAATTGTTCTTTTCGATTTATAACAAATGGTAATGGATTGAAGAATATTAATTTTACAATACAATATGTATGCCTCATGAAGGTTCTATTCTTAATCCACGAGAGAATTGACAATCAATCGTCCAGTTACTCTCTATCCTTATGCAAACCGAAAATGATTAAGTCTACAAAAGCACCATAATTACCAACTGGAAACATTGTCTAACAAAAACATATTCGGCAATGTTGCAATAATTTATGACTTCGAGGTATTTTAAAAATTAATGGGATGGATATTTTTCAATTAAATATATCGTAGATTTTTTTGCATTAAAAAGACTAAATAACTGTCCAACGGCAACATTGTCCCATTTAAAATATATTCGGCAATGTTGAAATGAGACTATGATTAATAAGTATTCAGGATTGTATTAAGAAAGTAAGAACTTTATAATGTCTGTCGATCTACCTCGTTGTCGTGTCCTTGTGCGTGATATGTGCACGTGGACAGACATGTGGTTCCTGTGCGATAATGTTAGAGTTAGGTTTATGTTTTAGGTTAGATTTAGTTAGAGATTAGGATAGTGATTAGGCTTAGAGTTAGGATCGCCACTTTGTGAGTGAGCACAAAGACTCGAGAATAGATGNTTGTTAATCTATGAATTTGCCATTTTTTTCAGAAAAATTCTTGGACAGAGAAATTTTCTAATAAATATATATTTTTTAATAATGGTTTTTGACTGTAAGGATGTTTAAGTATATATTTTTTGTTTTTTACATTATATTTGCAGTTTCTGTAGAGAACTTCTTGGACAAAGAAATTTTCTGAATTAAGCATGGAAACTGAAAACACTTGTTCAGGGTTTATTTTTTTTACGTGATTTCGGACATATTATTGAAGATTGTAAGTACACTGGCAGGATCGCCAAATTATGTCGTGTCCTTGTGCGTGATATGTGCACGTGGACAGACATGTGGTTCCTGTGCGATAATGTTAGAGTTAGGTTTATGTTTTAGGTTAGATTTAGTTAGAGATTAGGATAGTGATTAGGCTTAGAGTTAGGATCGCCACTTTGTGAGTGAGCAC
>HF682965.1:0-11735 GCA_000341915.2 Megaselia scalaris
GTTGCTACGAGTGTTCCTCTGGATGTATTTCTGATAGGCTTTTTATTTTTCGGCGATCGCTTTATCATAATCGTCATCGCGCCATCTAAATTTTACTCGCTTCTCACTGTGGTCGATGCATTCCGTCGCCACAGAAATGATGACATCTACAGCTAATACGTGCGGCTACTGGTGGTGGTCGGAGTTTATGTCTGCACCTCTCTTTGATCTTCTATGCCTTCTGTCGCATAAAACATGGTCAATTTTAGTAACTCCGTCGTCCAATTGTGAAAATTTAGTTAATATAAGACGTCTCTCTTTCACGTCATATAAAGGGAAATATTAAACGAAATGGTCTACGAATTGAGTTGTTCAGAACGTGTGACTTGGGTTAGTTTATTATTAAAGTTAATGTCTTGCTGTTACTCTCCAATTAGGTACTACCAGTCCACTAGATTTACCAATATGGTTCGTTGGTGACCTCTATTCCGATCGTCTTCAATCCGTTTATAAATGGATTTAAAAGAACGTATGAGAATCGCTGAAAATAACGAATTCTATACCTATTAGAAAAAAGAATACAAAAACACGATAATAAACTCTAAAAGACTTGGATCTTGAAGTCGAAGGACTTCCTCTTGTTGCAGTCGGTATTCTATTACCAGGAAGTCGAATAATTTTATGTTGAAACCAATTGCACTTAAAAACAGAAGATTCTGAACAGCAGAACATCTTGAAAGTAAAATTTCTTTTCATCCTATCCTCTTTTGTCATAATCTCCAAGGCCTATGCAAAGTTCGTTTATTGAAATTCATTAGGAGACTCTCTATCGACAATATCATGTTAGTTGCTTGCAATGTTTCGGGTTGAGAACTCTTTGTTACCCACCGACAGGACCTCCTTAGAGATCACGTTGGTAGTGGGGAAAGCCTGCTAACGGCGTCAACGTGAAGTATTTATTTAATGACTTACCATTCAGAAGTTTAAAGAAAAAATCTTCTAATCTGTTAAGGACTTTCTGTTGGTCTATTATCAAGTTACCACTTTATCATTTTTTTGTTGTTGTTATCTTTATTGTTGAGGGTTGTTTGTTGGTCTTTCGAGGATATCCTGGAGCCTATACGATGGTGGTCAGAGTCCATATTGGCAGCTTCATGGTTCTCCATCAAGGATGTTTGTTCCATGCCGGTCGATTTGATTTGTTTGTCGATCCATCATGTGAAATCCACGTTTGAAGATGGATACGATATGTAGGTATTTTAATATCAGAGCTCCTCGAGACTGCAAACGATATAATTCTTAAACCGTTGTAATTACTGGTGTTGTGTAGACTGAACATGGCTATTGTAAAGGTCTTCTTTGCCCATATAGAGTTGAAATCTGCCCCAAAACCAGCTTCATGTCATATACTAGAATGGTGGAATACGCTTTAAAAGAAGTTTTTCGCTTCTTTGATGGCATCTTCAGTGGGAGCATGAATGCATGAGTCCACCATCTTAGCCGAAATCAATGAATTTGCTGTTCTCTTACTGGTAGCCTGCCACCTATCCTCAGAAGCTGATCAACTAGTTTACGATCTAATTAATATTTAGTTCGGCTTAATATTGTTGTAGCTTTTTTTTTTAATTAAATTTTTCAACCAACGTATTTTAATTTTTTTTATTAATTTTACTTTTTATTCCTTTAAAAAAATTTAGTAAATTAAATTTCACATTTTTTTTTTCAGGTGGATAAAGGATATTTTTAAAATAGGTCTTTCTAGACCCATCGCCGAAGAAGACTTCTTTGAATTGAAACCTTCATTTGAAACAACTCCCTTAAGCGAAAATTTGAACAACTTATGGCAGGATGAAAAACTAGTTCCAAAGCCTAGTGTACTTCGGATTCTGTGGAAGGCGTCTGGACTTAAAATTATTTTACTTGGAGTCGCTGTAGCTGTGATTCAAACTATAACTAGAGGTTTACAGCCATTATTTTTAGCTTCCCTGGTAGAATTTTTTGCTGTGAATCAAACAGAGATCTCAGAAATTCAAGCCTTTGGCTATGCGTCTGGTATCGTGCTTTGGGATTCTTACCAGCAATTTGCTTCCACAATTTGAACTACAATTTCTTGAAAATTGGGACAAAAATTCGTCTTGGTTTAAGTGGACTAATTTATAATAAATGCCTCAAGTCCTCAAAATCATCTTCTAATGATGGACTTTCTGCAAGAGCTATAAATATTATGTCATCAGATCTAGAAGAATATGACGTGGCCATTGCAAATATTCACGATCTTTGGATGAGACCTTTGGAAGTTTGTATTTATGGATATATTATGAGTCAGGAGGTAGGATTTGCTGCTACAAGTATCGGACTTTTGTTTCTCTTAATGTTCATTCCTCTTCAAGCTTGGTGTGGAAAGATGACAACGCATTATTATGCCACAACTTCAGATATTACAGACTGGAGAGTTAAGATTATGAATGAAATATTCCAAGGAATTCAAGTTATAAAAATGTATGTATGGGAAAAATCATTTGCCAAGCTTATAGCCAAGATAAGGATTAAAGAAATGGCAGGATTCAAGGCTGTTAGCAATATAATGACTATGCTTGCTGGTACACATTTTGTATCAACTATTTCTGTGTTTCTCAGTATTATGACTTATATTTATTTTGGAGGAACTTTGAGTGCAAGAAAAGTATTTTTTATATCTTCGTTTTTCAACATCTTGAATGAAGGTATGATTGAAGACTGGCCACAGTCTATAATTTTCTGTACTCACCTTTATGTGTCTAGTAAAAGAGTCACAGAGTTTTTGTTGGAAGGTGAATTTAGTTCCAAAGAAGAAACAAATTCCAAACGTAAAGTCAATGAAAACACTAAAGAGAAAAGATTGATTTTTAATAATGTATCCGCAAGATGGGGGACAAATACAGAAACCACAACTCCACATTTGAAAAATATAGATTTAACAATAACAGATGGGTGTATGGTAGGAGTAATTGGCCAGGTAGGGAGTGGAAAAACTACACTCTTGAACTGCATTTTAGGAGAAGTTCCAATTGTTGAAGGTTCCGTAATAGTGGATGGAAAAATAAGTTAGCCAGTCAAGAACCTTGGATTATTGAAGGATCAATTAAAGATAACATTGTATTTGTAGATGAATATGATTCTGTAAGATATGCTGAAGTGGTAAAAGCTTGTTCTCTTCTTAAGGATCTTAAGATATTTCCAAATGGAGATGAAACTCTTATAGGAGAAAGAGGTGTTACTTTAAGCGGGGGCCAGAAAGCTAGAATCAATTTGGCAAGAGCTGTTTACAGACAAGCTGATATATATCTTCTTGATGATCCACTTTCTGCGGTTGACACTGAAGTTGGGCGTCACATTTTTGACCAATGCATAACGAAATTATTGAAAGGGAAAATTACAGTTTTGGTAACTCATCAACATCAGTATTTGAAGAATGTCGAACAAATATTAGTTTTAAATAGTGGAATTATAGAAAATCAAGGTTCATATCAATCTATTCAAAAGACTAGTAGTTTCTTGAAACGCTTGGATTCTGTAGATGATTTAGATGATTTAAAGGATAACCAAAAACCAGAATTACAGAATCAAAAATCTGTGTCTCTTAATGAATTGGAGCAACATGAATCTCAAGAAAAAGTTAAAAATCTTAAGAAAGGAATTGTTTCCTGGGACTGTTATTCTTTTTATTTTGGAGCTTTGAGGAATCCAATATTTGTAGCATCTGTATTTTTTCTCATAGTTTTGAACAAACTTACTATGACCAGCGTGGATTACTATTTGTCAAGATGGTGGGTTTTTATAAGATTTGAATTCTTAAATTTAAAACATATTTTATAATTTCAGGGTAAACTGGGAGCAAGAAATGGCTGCTAATGATACATCTCCTGCCACAGAAAGTACTTCTATAAGACTTCAGTTGATTGTCAATTATGGGCTTATTTTAATGGTAGCTCTAATTGTCTTTTTGGCAAAAACTTTAGGGTTTTTCAGTATGTGCCTGAAAATTGCTTATAATATGCATGATATGTTTTTCAATCGGATTTCTAGAGCTTCTATGTACTTCTTCAATACAAATAACTCTGGAAACCTTCAAATAGTTTCGCTAGAGATGTCTATGTTGTGGATTGTTGTCTTCCAGAAACTTACATGGATGTGTTGACGGTGAGTATTATTGGAAATAATAAAAACAATTAATAAATACATTTGCTTTCAGTTCCTTGTAGATTTTGTTGGATTATTGGCTATTGTTTCAATGGCGAATCCATATTTATTAATTCCAGCTACTTTTATAATGTTTGTACTTTATGGAATGAGAACACTTTATACAAAAGGAAGCCAGGATATGAAAAGAATAGAATCTGCATCCAGAAGCCCGATATTTTCTATGACCAATGAGACGTTTCAAGGATTAACTACAATTAGAGCATTCGGAGCTGAGAAAAGTCTTCGAAAAATTTTCCATGAATATTTAGACGATAATTCTAGTGCTTGGTTTATGTTTGCTTCATCAACTCGAGCTTTTGCTCTCTGGGTCGACATGATTTGTGTCTTATATATTTTTATCGTCACTTTTAGTTTCCTAATTTTTAAAGATAACTATCAAAGTGGTGACGTTGGTTTGGCCATTTTACATTGCTTATCTATAATAGGATCAACGCAGTACAACATTCGACAAACTGTAACTCTGGAGAATCAAATGACCAGCGTGGAGAAAATAATGGACTATTGCAAAGTGCCAGAAGAAGAAAACGCTAATTTAGAGAAGAAAACAGTAAATTCTACTTGGCCAAAGAATGGTGGAATTAAGTTCAAGAATTTCAGTATGAAATATTCTGAAATTGGAAGCCACATCTTAAAAAATATTAATATTGAAATAAAACCAATGGAAAAAGTTGGAATTGTAGGAAGAACTGGAGCTGGTAAATCTTCCCTGATACAAGCATTATTTAGACTGGCTGTAAATAAGGGAATAGTTGAAATTGATAATGTAGATATTTCTGAGTTAGCTTTGGAAGATTTGAGATCTAAAATTTCCATAATCCCTCAAGATCCAGTATTATTCTCAGGAACTTTAAAATATAATTTAGACCCTTTTGATAATTATAAAGACGATATTTATGGAGAGTTCTGAAGCAAGTTGAGCTTGAATATTATGTATTATCATTACCTTCTAAGTTGCTCTGTGAAATTCAAAATGGGGGCTCTAATTTTAGTATGGGTCAAAGACAAATGGTTTGTTTGGCAAGAGCTTTGTTGTGCAAAAACAAAATTCTAATCCTTGATGAAGCTACTGCCAATGTTGATCCTGAAACTGATAAGCTAATTCAAAATACTATAAGAAGTGAATTTAAAGATTGTACAGTATTAACTATAGCTCATAGGTTAAACACTATAATGGAAAGCGACAGAGTTCTTGTTATGAGCGCTGGAGAAGCTATTGAATTCGCTAGTCCTGTGGATTTACTAGAAAGAGATGGAGGAACCTTTAGACAACTAGTGGATCAAACTGGAAGTTCCAACGCAAGACTCTTGGAAACGTTAGCAAGAATGAGTTAATTGTAACTTGTATTTCTTTAAACTTTTAGCAAAAAATAAAATATTAAAATTTCATTCAAAATCTTTAAATGTGGTTTGATTGGGGACAGTTTTTGTTCTATCATTTTAAAATTTTGTACTCAAAGACAGTTTCAGGCATTTATACAAAATGGAAGCAATGAATATTAAGTTACAGGCATGAATATTAATCCTGTAGTAACCAGAAAATGTGTTCTAAGCTGAATATGTGCATCTCTACTTTTTCCTTTATTAAAAAGAATTTAAAATTATAAAAAAATCTCTAAATGTGTGACTACAATGTACTTAAAAAAAAGAGTTGTTAAAATTAATTTATTTATAAAACTTAAAAAATACAAAATAACTTATCTCATTTTCTTTTGTTGTAACAAATGTTTCCTTAAAGCTAGTTGTTTATCCTTGAAACTCTTCTTAACTTTGCCTCTAGCTTTCGCCCTTAACATTTGGAAGTTCTTGTTCTTTCTCTTTTCTTTGTTGGTCTTTGAACAATTTTTATTCTTTCTATTATCCTTGAAACCAAACTCAGATCTGTCAGTTCGTCCTTTCATGACAGATTCCATCTGGCTTCTTTATCGTGTTTACGTTTTTTGTAAATCATTTCAATTTTATCCAATTTCACGAACTCAGACTTTTCAGCTTCCAAAGGGCGTTTCCTGGAATTTGTAACAGTTTTCTTCACATTGGCCATATCAATCTTTTTGAAGTCTTCATCAGTGAAAATCTTTGTTAATGCTAATTCTTGAGCAGCTTCCTGAGCGCTTAAAAGTTTAGCTTCCTTTTTGGAAATTTTCTTAGATTTTTCTGATGATTCATCTTGACTTTCGTCATCATCGTCCTTAAAAAAATTAATGTTTTATTTATAACTGTAGAAAATAAATAAGCTTACCTCATCTTCCTCTTCGTCTTCTTCATCATCATTTTCATCCTCATCTTCTTCTTCTTCTTCGTCTTCATCGACGTCTTCATTATCTTCGCCTTCGCTGTGGGAAACATCGACCCAATTTCCATCATCTTCACTTTCGCTTGAAGATTCATCTTCTTTTACATCGACTTCCTTGGCAGCATTCAAAAGAACTTCAGCTCCAGGAACATTCTCGTGTGGAAGAACCTGACCATACTCTTTGATCTTTCTTTCAGCCTGAGCTTCTGTGGGCCTTCCACGATCTTTTTTATGTAATAAAGCTGGAAGCTGATCTCTGTACAACATTATCAAAGACCTCGCCGCCATCATAACTGATTTATCCTTATAAGCTTTATACATAGCCAAATCTCTAAGAAGATCTTCTCCCATGGCCAAAGGACAACGTGCACAAATTTCTCTAGTAGCATTCAAACCAATTGCCATAACATCACTGGAATTCCTCTCTGTGACAAAGTTGTTGGCGATTACTTTTAGAACTGGTTCAACAACTTCTCCTGGAACTAGTTCATGGGAGGCCTGTGCAGCAAACTGTAAAATCCTTGTGACCAATCTTTGATGAGGTTGAAGGAAGCGAGTTATGTAAGGATAGAAACTGAATAGGAACAATTCATGGATACCAATAAGTCTGGAAATTACATCCAAATGCATCATTTTGACTTCAACCTTTCATTAGTAGATTGAAGTTGTTTGAATAAACCTTCAGCCATTCCTTGTGGATTATGAATCAAATGGATTCCAGAAAAGTTGAAGTTTTCGGCCTGTAAGAAAAAGTTTCAATAAAATCGTTAGATATTTAAAAAAGCGGGTATGTCGAGAGGATGGACGGTTGATGCAAGTAGACCAAACAAAAATCCAATGCCTTAATTTTACTTAAAAAACTCACCTTATTTTTCTTCTTCATCGCTTTGACAGCCTGTTTCTTGATTTGATCCAATTGCTTCTGACGTTTTTTGGTCTTTTTGTTGACTCTATTTGTCAAAAGAGCACCTTTCAAATCAACTTCGTTATCACTCTCAGAATCTGAATTTTTCTGTTCCTCCTCATCATGACCTAAGAAAAACTTCAATGAAGCAACTTGAACTTTTGTGATTTTGGAGAAGCAACCCACAGAAGCAATCACATTCACAGTTTTAGCATCGTTCCATATATTTTTCTTAAAAAGTTCAATCATGATGTCCACAGACATTTTCGCTGCTTTTGGGTTGGCGTCTTTAAGCATGGAATACATGAAATTCTGAAGCGTAGAATTCAATTTCATATCTTTGTGCTTTGCATTCATGTTTTTAATGTCGTTGATAATGTGATTTTGAAGAAAACACCTTAAATTCTTGTCTGGACATCTGAGAAGTTGGAAAAACAATTCAAGCAAATCCAAAGCTGGAATCAAGTTTTTGTTTCTCAAGTTGATTAAAGCCTTTACAATGGAACTACGCATAACTGGATTTAACGTTGTTGACAAGTCTTTTAGGAGATCGACCAAAAGCTGTGGAAACTTAAGACACACATCTGGGTAACATTGAGCCACCTGGGAGATAAATGTGACCAAATCATCAAAGCTTTTATTCTCGTCAATTGGATTTAATTTGAAAATTTCCAAAGTTCCCAAGAAATGACGATATTGTTGCTCGAATTCTTCCTTATAAGATTCTGGATCTCTTTTGATAAGATTCTGCAGCTGCGGAAATTGTCCGGGAGCTGATTATTATGTCGGACCATTTTGGATCCACTTTAATTAACGTAAGTCTAGGAAAATTACAATGTTATATGTCTTTATGCACAAACACACGTTGTTGAAGAACTGTCGATGATGCCCGTTGATAGAAAACGACGAAATTGATGTGAAAAATCCATTGACGTGATTATAGACAGTGATGCCTGATGAACGGTATGGTAATGAGCTCACCAGATGTCGCTCACGTCAAAATTCTTTTTCTCTTTCACTCTTTACAAATTTTGTTTGTATTTATCTCTTTTCAACGATCAGAACATTATATTTTGTCGTTCTTTCATTGACCCGATAAGAGGGAACGACAAAAGTCGTTCTTATCTGGTACACCCTGTCTTATCTCTAGAATTAATTTACCCGGCAACAGTGTTCCCCGGCAACGCGTCTGCTCTTGGTCCGGGTAAGCAGCTAGAAAAGTACCTGTATTTCAAATATTTATATTCTCCCGTCGTGAATAAAAATCAGTCAGAAATACATCGCTAAAAGAAGTGCAAAATCGAAGTGTTTAAAAAAAAGTAATAGAAATTTGAAAAATGTATTTGTAAAATATAAAAAATTCTCATCAATTTCTTCCAGCGACAACAACACAAATCAACAAAAACCAGATTTAAAATTTCGAACCGTTCCCAATTTCAAGAAACAAATGGATTTCAATTATAAAACATTTATTTATCCTTCAAAATCGCGTCTTATATCAACAAAGTTGGCAGCGTCTTCTGTGTCAGAAAAAAGGTGCAACCGTTTCTATTTAGAATCAACAACTTTTCTTTCACCTTCCTCGTCGCCTTCTTCCTTCAACATTTGGAACAATTCCGATGGTGTCTTGAAATAGTCAATCAGGAGTACAGAGGTATAATTCTTAATTCTGAAGGTGTCACTCTTCCATGGGTTCAATAGGAATGGTTCAGCTGGTTTTACCTGACCTCTCGCAAAATCCAGGTGTTTATATTTCATTGGAAGTTGACTATCGTAAACTGCCGGTATTTTTCCGAATTCCTGTAAATTCTTAATGGATATTTACTTATAAAAAATCGCAAAGCTATTGTGACCGCTGTAAATCCAGCTATAAAGTAGAAAATGTCCACTTCATTGGAAACTAGGCCGTATAATTCGACATTTTCTCCAGCACTTGGAACTGTTACTAATTTGGATAGGTTTTGATAGTTATAAGTTACTAAACCAATCATAACAATTGAGGTTATCGTCGTTATATTCTTGCAAGCTGTTAAATATCCTTCCATTGGAGCTTTGTAGATGATTACGTACCCATTCGGAACTCCATCCCTTTTTTTGTACTGCGCTTCCTTCATAGGTTTTTTGGTTAGAGTGAGAATATTCTTTGGCCTAGGATACGAGCTGGAAATTGATTTATAAATGGAATTGTTTAGATTCTGTGAAAATTATATTATATGAAAATATTAGTACCTGTGAAAGGATTGCTTCGCTCCAAGGTTGATGCCATTGCAGCAAACTCTAGAAATTCTCGTCAAAAGCGACATTTTTTTTTTATTTTTGTTTCTTATGTGCCTCTGCACAATGAAAGGTTGGTAAGAATTTAACATAGGGGTTGGTCTGTTGACTTTAATTATATGACCAGCTGTTGTTTAAAAAGATTGAAGTTACTTAGCTAGGTTGCTACTCAAGTCACAAAATGGGTCAGAAAGACGTCGGGGGGGGGGCCTAAGGGTGGAATTTCACACCGGTGCGAATTTCCTCTCTCAGATACCGTTTCGCACTCTTTTTGCGAATTTCCACACTAAGAGTTCAATTTCGCATCGGTGCGAATTTTCACCCTTAGGATGAAATTTTGCACTGGTACGAATTCCCTCCCTGAAGGTGGAAAATAGCACTTACGGTGCGAAATTGCAGTTAGTCGGAGAGGATGGATGAGTCTGCTCATGGTAGAAAATCATACTTCTCTCAACCGATAGGAACACGTAGACAAGGCCGCCAAAGAACGCGGATGTTTGGATCTAGTGTAGAGAGACACCAAACAAAAAGTCTACGAAACTGGAGATAATCAGGCAGAAATCGAGAAGTATGAGAAGCATTGTTGGCTGTTATCTGTCGAATTTTCATCAGCAATAAATTGAAGTAACTTTGTAAGATTTGTATTATTCTATATAATATTAAGAATCTCTTTCAAAAGACACAAACAATTTCCCATAAAAGCTCAAATTCGCTATAAATATTTGTAAGTATTGTGAAATTCAAAATCAAAACAGAGAGAGCTTTTTATTTTACACATATTTTAGTGAGTGTTTAAGTTTACTAATAGTAAAAATGTTTAATAAATAACCGGCATTTAGTTAGTTCACAATTAGTATCGTTTGGTCTGCCTTATAAAAAATATATATAAATTTTCGACTGTGAAATGATAAAGAATCTATGAAATAGAACATAATTTCACAATATTGGTGTTAATTTGTTTATGATTTGTTTAACATTTTGGACAAAATAAAATGAGAATCAACAAAAAGAAAATCAAGCAACGTACGAATCCATGGAATTCCGCTGGATTTTTATCCAAAATTACATTTTGGTGAGAAAGGAAATTATATTTTAGTAAACGTTTGTAATTGCTAGATAGTAATTTAGGCTAATTATTTAAGTATCTATCAAATTTATCAATTTTTCAATATAGTTTACGTGGTCTTAGATAAGAAATTGAATATACAAAACCTTTTTGATATGAAATTGTGATGCATGTGAACTTTTTTTTGTATACATGTATGTATACCCTAATACAATTTTTTTGTATTAGGGCGGTTTTCGGTAGCTTAGTATTAAAGCATTAGCTTTGCATGCTGAATTCCAGCGTTTGAAGTTCATTCTTACGAAGTTAATTTTTTGAACAATTTGCAAACTGCATAGAAGTCTAATAATTGGTTGACTTAGTGACTGATTATACTATCTCTGTGTCGAAATTGTTACATATCGTATGCCTTAGGTTTTTGTTGAAAAAGGGTTCAAATGTTAGCAAATTATAGTTCGAAATTACGATAGCATGAATTATTATAACGGAATTCTGAGAGCACACTCTTGGAACTAAACTAAGTATCGAATTTCTCTTACTTATTTTTGTAGTGACGAACCTTCAGGCAAATTGCGCTTGGTTGACAAAGTTTATCCAGGCGCTTCGATTTTGAGCTCTTCTTTTCCGACCAGGTCTTCTACCTCCAATTGGATTTGTGGAGAATAGAATACTTTTGGACAACGTCTGGGTTTTGGTTCAGTTGTTTCAGCGCTTGATTGTACCTTATTCTCCACTCCCTGTGTTCGCAAATCGGATCTGCCAATAAGGTCTAATATCATCAGCATAAACAAGTACTTGGTTTGACTTGTTGAAGATTATGTTGTCGGTGTTGATATATGCTGATACCATAATCAATTCAAGTAGGATGTTCAAAAAGCTGCAGGATAACGCATCACCTTGTCGGAATCCTCTAATCATAGGAAATTTTTCGAAGTCGTACCAACTGCTTTGACACTGTGTCATTTAAAGTCATTTAACAA